>JAANBB010000581.1:0-21580 GCA_014621425.1 Cylindrodendrum hubeiense | reverse complement strand
ACACTCCACTACACACCACCACACGCCGCCTCACTTATCAGCCGCCACCCTTGCGCTCGAGGCCTCGACTACATTTATACACGCCGCGGCCCTGTTTACTCTGCGCTTGTCGTCTGCGTCACCCTTACTGCAAACCCGGTGCACGCAATCAACCCCAGCATTCCGTCACTAGCCACACACACGTTGCGCGTCCGAGCTCCCACATTGGCCCCTGTGCTGCGCAATTCGCCTCTCCAACCTCGACTAGCCAGAGGCGCCTCACATCCACCCGCCTGCATCTTCACTTAGTTATCGTCGACGTCAACGAAGAAAACACCAGAAAAACCCCGACTCTTCTTCCACGCATCTTCGACCTTCTTCGCTTGCCGTTCCATTCACAAAATTCCTAATCGTTTCCGATGGTCTCGTCATTGGACGTGAGACCCCACTTCTTCGCCGGACAGAACCGATCAACATCTACACCACCATCAACGGTCTCGAGCAACGCAACAATCACCGCTACAACCTCTACTATTTCCAATCACAAGATGGCCTCCGCCTCGCACAACTACAGCTTTGCCCTGGAAAAGTACATGCTTCTCCAGGAGCAGCACCAAGAGCTCAGCGGCCACCTCGACCAGATCCGCCCTCAGCACGCCGGCTTCACCCGCTCCCTTCACTCGACTCCCTCGTCCTCTCCCACTCGATCCTCGTCGTCCTCGTCCGTATCATCGGTCCCGTCTTCACCGAGACGACACTCCCGAAGCAGTGAGCGACGACACCGCTCGCACGCCCGCTGCAGCGGCTGGGATGACGCCCACCGGGGCAACGAGCTCACCACCATTGTCGATGAGGAGACCCTCTGCGAGATCTCCGCCGAGGAGCAGCGCCTGTCTGACGTCAACGAAAGCATCAAGCGAGCTTTGACCGAGCTCCTCAACTGCAGCACTGTCCGCAGCGACCGATCATTCCGCATGTGGGTGCAGGCCCGTCTCATGGAGACGGAGAAGGAGCTCCGGTCAGGACGCAGGCGACGAAGCAACGAGTGAGCTTCCGGTTACGATCGACTGCCATAGCTGAGACAGACATCGGCATTGCATCATCGTCACCTCGCCACCACACCAATACTCTTCTTAATTATAATACTCTCATGCATCTTCGGCATCGGCACTGGCGTTTGGACAACGGGTACCCCACTGGACAAAGACTACCTCCAGGGTTATTGGGTTGGGATTTACGGGAAAAAGCGTTGGGTTCTCTGAACAAGAGACGATCATTTTTTTTTGTTTTTGGATTTATACCTTGCAGACGGACAGCGCGGGACGTCGCCTTGCATGACCTGGACACGGCATCGCATCGGCATTGGCATGGGTATGCCGCGAGCACTTTAACCTTCATTCTTACATTCTTGGACCGACACCGAGTGCGAAGCTCTGGAAGACCAGAGTCTATCGCCTTATATCCTTACATAGCTTCGGGCATTTTGAACATTGCCTTTCTGGTAGCATAGCGGCTTCGGCCAAGACAGCCCCATCAATGGACACTATCCTCTACCTCAACTTTCATGCATCTGCATCAATCTACATGAATCACCCTAGAAACCACCCATCCACTAGCCATTTCGTTGATGAAACAGTACTCTCCACCGTTAACGTACACGCGTTCGTCAAACCCACAACCTTGCAGACAATTGTCCGGGTCTGATTGGGGAAATGAGGATCATTTCGCAACTCGGTTACCCTGCCCAACCGCTCCCCCAAAGAGCCCCCCAAGCCCCCCGCCCAAGCCCTCCCAGGGGCCCTGGGTCCACTAAACCAAAGCCCTGCCAAGAGGGGGCTTGGCGCCGGCCGAATCTCTGGGGCTGAATCGACATATCCACTGATATGCAAAGCACACGATTTGGGTCTGCGAAGGCGATGCCCATCGGATTGCGGGCACAATGGCAGTGCAGGGACAAAAATCTGATTTGGTGGAGGCGACTCTGTCGTATCCTGTGGCTCACGGCCGTCTAAGCCATTGGGTCGTGGCCCTTAAGTTATGCGAACTGGACGGGAGGTGGCGGCCAAGCCACAGCACTCTTCGTAATGTGGAATGATCACGTGAAGATAAATGGGTCTTATCGGACCTTGAAATGAGCCACGAACTGAGCCACTCATGCACTAAGCTCATGCGCTGTGTGGCGCATGAGACCGATTGTCGTCACTTTTGCAGCTTGGTTCGTGTGAAGGTTACCTAGACTACACTCCACGAGCCTCTCGACGCGACTTTGCTTCCCACCAGACCCACGAGGCTTTCTGGCTCATCGCATGGTGTCGCGGCACCCCTAGAAGCATACTCGAGACGTTTCCCCTACTGGCGAGCGACAATGTCGGTTCTATTGGAAACTACCGCGGGCGACATCGTCATCGACCTCTTGGTTGATCACGCCCCAAAGCTTTGCGAAAAGTAGGTCTCACCATCACCCCGCTGCTACTCTTCTAATTCCTGAACTGACAGATGATGTAGCTTCCTGAAGCTCTGCAAAGTCAAGTACTACAACTTCTCCCCCGTTCACTCCGTCCAGAAGAACTTCTCCTTTCAGACCGGCGATCCCCTCGGCCCTCTCGCCAAAGACTCCGATGGCGGTTCCTCGATATGGGGCCATGTGTCCGGCGACCCGGCTCAGCGCACATTCCCCGCGTTCCTCCACCCGAAGCTGAAGCACGTCGAGCGAGGCACGGTCAGCATGGCGACGGTGCCGCTGCCTTCAGACCCAGATACAAGAATGGCTGGATCGCAGTTCATCATCACGTTGGGCGAGGAGACGGATTTCCTGGATGGCAAGGCCGCCATTTTTGGCAAGGTGGTGGAGGGATTTGATGTTTTGGAAAAGGTCAACGAGGCGATTGTTGACGACAAGGGCTACCCGCTCATCGACATTCGGATCAAGCACACCGTGATCCTGGACGACCCCTACCCTGACCCGCCGGGTCTACGGGAGCCCAGCTCTAGCCCCCCTCCCACCGACCAACAGCTCAAAACTGTCCGAATTGCAGACGAAGCGGCATTGCACGCGGATGATGGCGTGACTGAGGAAGAGTTGGAGAAGAGACGACGAGATCGAGAGGCCCAAGCACAAGCTCTTACTCTGGAAATGATGGGAGATTTGCCCTTTGCCGAGGTCAAGCCGCCGGAGAATGTGCTCTTTGTGTGCAAGCTGAATCCAGTGACTGGAGATGAGGATCTGGAGCTCATCTTTGGCCGATTTGGCAAGATCCTGAGCTGCGAAGTCATCCGAGACCAGAAGACCGGTGACAGCCTACAATATGCATTCATCGAGTACGACGACAAGGCATCTTGTGAAACTGCGTATTTTAAGATGCAGGGAGTTCTCATCGACGACCGACGCATTCACGTTGATTTCTCCCAGAGTGTCAGCAAGCTAAGCGACGTTTGGAGGAAGGACTCCAACAACAAGCGACGCACAAATGCCGGCCGTGGTGGCTGGGGTGGTATTAGAGACCTGGAGAAGAGGCGGCAGTACCGAGACGAGGGCGAGCGGAGCACCGGGAACGATTATCGCATGGTTCACGGCGCGGAGGACATGAAGGGACGGATTGAGCGCAACGGCGGCGACCATCAGAAGGACGATGAACCCCCGAACCCACCAAAGCCTCGCGATGCTGAGCGCGCCGGCGGACAGCCGAGTCGAAGCCGGAGCCCAAGACGTAGAGATGGTAGTCGCGATAGATTTCAGAAGTCGAGAGACGACAACCGAGGAGATAGGAGGGACTGGGATCGTCGAGATCGAGACCGAGACCAGGGCCGAGATCAGGGCCGAGATCAGGACCGCAGGGAACGCGGCGGTGATCGTGATAGGAACTGGAATAGGGACGGGGGCCGGCGTGGTCGAGGCGACTACGGGCGGGGGCCGAGGAGGTGAAAGGGAGACGAATAGGGACAAAAGGAGAACAGGCTATACCAGGCCTGCAACGGCGCATCACGGATTTAATGACAGACGAGCACTTTGCGGCTTCCACCATCTTTCCTCGCATTTCGAATTGAGTCTGCAATAATTTATGACCGTTGGGACGGAGGCGGACTTGGAAAGGATTCCCGCCCTACCACATGGCGATACCCCCATGCCGGGCCCTTCACTGTGGCATTATCACATCATTGACCTGAACTTCCCAAGACCCCCTCCCTCCATCACCTTTCCAGGAACTCCATGAGTACCGAACTCCCCAACCATACAGGCACGTCCCTTGGCTTCTCACACTGGCAACACTCGTTCTGCATCCTCCACTGCATGTCCATCGCAGCACTATCCTCCAGTCCCCGAACGCTTCTCACCGCCACCAATTTACCAGAAACTCCCCATCTCTCCTCATCGGCCCCTGATTGCTACAGGCGCCTATCTTCGACACTTCCTTGTGGGCTCTCCGTGGCATACAGTCTGAACTGAACGGGAACTGAGATGTTACTTCAGACATTGCTCCACTCTCGATCTCGCAACCGCCCGAAGCACGGCAAAATCGGCATCAACTTCGCGTCGAGAGTCCCTGGGTTTGGATATGATATGCAGAGCTCGGACTCTTGCAACCATTCGTATCGGCTCCTGGCTATGTTGCGTATCCTAAAGATGGACACTGAGTCTGTACCACGCGACTACCTCGTTAGCACGTTTCTCCGCCAAGTGACGTTGCGGTGAGGGCAGGTGTTGGGGCCTGAGCGATGGCTGAGGCGGAGAAGATCCAAGAATATACCAAACATACAGTGCAGACAGTGGTAGTCTTATGGGGAATCTGGTTGGCGCAGACTACCGACACTGGGTCGACGGGGAAGATAGATCTCTCCGGCCGGTCTTGCGCAACCTCAACTGCCATTTCGGACAAGATCCACCCCTTGTACAACCATGTTTCTGCTAATAGGTCACCGAAGTACGGCTACCTGCAGCCCCCGCGCATGTCCCTGAGCATTTCGACGCTGTCACACATGACAAATCTGTTTTGGGGTGCTCAGCAGCTCAAGCTCAAGCCCACCCTGTCCACACTCGCCAGGAGGACCAGCCATTGTAGGCCGTTACGCCGCCACATGTCTCTTGTCTCTTCTCACATTAGACCCTGTAAACTAGGACCAAACCACGTATTGAGACCAACGTCGAACAAGCAGTTACCACATATACCTGACAACTGGATCCCACACCCCCTCTCGGTTATGGTTGCTGCATATCGAACGCCGCCACGGACACAGCTCTCGACTGGTCGAAACCATGCATAGCATCCCGGGCGTGAGACCGCCACGCTCCACCAGGCTGAAGATTGATTGATGCGTTCTTCGTATTGTGTCGTTGAGCGTAAGCGATCTGTATAGCTCACCACGCCGTGCGTCTGAATTTGGTACAGAACTGATTCCCCGTACCAAGTACAGTTGAGAGCTGTCTTTAATATGTAGGAAAGATCCAAGACATTGTTTCATATCAGCCACTGGGTTTGTAATCGCGGCTGATGGATGACGGCAATGGCTCGTGTCTGTTCCGACGTCAACCAACACGAGTGACGGGCATGGCGGATGTCCGAACATGACAATAGTCTCCGTTACGGGGCATTGTACCATGATGATCTTGGGTCATGCCCGGATCAAGGGGTCTATGGCCACAGTGCTTTCTGCCAAACAGCGTGGGCCTTAAAGGTACTCTGGTCAGAGTCGAGATTGACGCTGCCTCTCGTAACACCGAGGACGGACCACCTCGGGCGTCAAACTCCCCAGGCGAGATTTGTCGAGATGTGTGACGTTGAGCTGACGCCCTGAATCGTTTGACGGTGCAGTCGAGGTTGGGGTGCTGACTTTGGCTGTAAGTTGAGTCCTTCGGGAGGCGACATCTTGCCAAGTCATGTCCACGAGGCCTTGTGGTATCGGCCGCCGGCAGGAGGATCAACGTGCGGAATCCTAGATCTGCTCTAGGATGGGGAGGATACCCGCAGCTGGCTACAAGCCCGCCCAGTTGCCTCAGATTTGAGGTCTGGACCATCCCAGCAGGTACGGCAAACGCTCTCTTTACGGCGTCCAATCCGTGGGCCGCACAGCTGTGGCACAACGTGCTTAGATACGGCTTCTGGGCAAGGCGAGCCAATCGCCTGTATTACAGCGGTGCACAATCAGCAGCCCACAGTCTCGCCCGTCACACCTTTAATGACAAGGTAGTCGGCAGCATCTCCCACGGGAAGTTGCCGGGCTAAAATTTTCCGCGCTGGGATTTGGGGGGCTTGTCATATTACCAAGACCCTCTTCCTGTCGTTGCCGCCGATGCGGGCGTGGGGAGAGGCGAGACGGACTATCCTGGACTTGGGAAAGTCTATGCTATTACCCGACAGTGGGCGAGGCTGGTTTCGGTCAATACGAGCTCGCCGTTTGTGACTGACGAATGCGAGCTGGGTTCCACTCCCAAGAAGGGAGATGGCGACGGGACGGTGCTTGAGTTGAAACGTTGCGTGTTGAAGGGACGGTCAGCCAGGAGGCTGCCGTTCGGTTGACGCTTCTATTTCAAAGCTACTGCACTTTGAGTTTGAGACAGACTGGCGGTGTTGACGACTGCAATGTCTCTACCCGAAGACCATGTCGTATGTCTCCGAACAGCCACTGGAGAAGTCTCCTAGGCGATGCTGTAGAAGCCCTGGAGACTGAAGCAACGTTGCAAGAAACCCAAGCTGAACCCCGTTTGGAAGCCAATTTTCGGACACCGCTCTTCTCTTGGAACACCTTTCAGTCGGCGTTTGTAGGCGAGAGACTTTGTAACTGGATATTGTTGACCGCACAGCCTGGTCTCCAAGCCCTGCCAATATTTCGCCTTGTTGTTTGCGCCCAAACACGGCACTGCCAATCAAATGACCTGCAAGCCATGCTCCTTGCATGTAGCTGGCCGAGAGAGAACAACAACCGGGAAACAGGTGAATTTGGACGCACCTCCACACAGTCTGGCGATCTCTTGCATTGGACCATCTGGACCCCACGATTTGTGGCGTCTGGCCCTGTTCCCCCAGATCTACTCGCCACGGGCCCCTGTCCACTCGAGGTGCAATATATCTGAGCAGGATCCCTACCAGGGGCGCTGGCTGTTTGGCGTGGCTGCTGCAACGATGACCGATATTGCGTGGACGTCTCGCTGGGAGCCTGCAGACGGCCGCTCCCCCATCCGGAGCGGTCTGGCCATGCTATAATTACACACGCACGAGATTGACCGTTTAGCCGTGTTAATTGGGGAATCCCGGCCCTTCTCCTGCGCGCAGCCTTGCGTGGGAAGCTGCATGGAATCCGAGTCCTAGGTTTTGACGCCCAAGACGGATGTCAACCCCGCGGACACACACATCGCCACCGTCGTCGTGCGACGAGGAAAGAGAAACGGAGGAGTCTAGCAGCTCTTTCAACGATCCTGTGAGGGCTGTGCGCCCATGCTGTCGAGCCCCAATCTGGCCGGAGCGACGTGGCCGGTCGGAGTACTCTTCGGAGCTCCGCTAGCAAACAAGCCGCTCCGGTCGCATACATATGTTCGGCGCCGTATGGGTCATTTCCCTATTCATTGTTTGCTAAATCGAGTTAGCGGTCCTCGTCTGTGCTGCTGTCGAATCACGGCCCTCCTTCCACATTGCTGTGTTTCCCCGGCCTCAGCCTGCTTCGGCCAGAGGATCAGCATCGCTGGGCGGATAACTGCTGCGTTTGACGCCCATCCGGCCACGGCGCGTCATAGCTGAAACCCAGACGGCCGCTGTGGCGACGGCATAGTACCTAGCTCATGATGATTGAACTCGCAGTGTCGAGAGCATTGCCACCGGGGCGGCTTGAGATCCTTTCTCGTCACTGCTGTGTTGCGATGCCGTTACACGGGGGAGCTGAGAAGTCAATGTTCGAGCATCTGTTGACGAGGAACTTGCGTTGCGCCACCTACGGAGAGCCTGCCCAAAGTAATTCCAATGTATCAGAGTACAAAGACTCTCCTTCTATCGTGTCGTTGTCTCACTGCCTATTAGTTTGCCAAGTGGGGTGAGGCCTTTGGGACAGCGCTGTTTGTTTGTATTTTGGACAGCGGATATCATTCACTTTTTCGTCTCTATGACGCTATTTTCTCAACGAGGAAGTTGAAAGCGACCAATGGATCATGGACGCTTCAAGCAGAGTTGCTTGTACACAGTTTTGATCGCTGGGACGTCGCTGAGAGACGGCCACCCAAAGTGCCAGACCTATGCGGCACGCTGTGTAGGGCAAGGAAGCGGTCCCTGTCGACCATGTGCCGAAAGGCATGGCAGAGTGACCGTCGACCGGGTTTCTGGATGCTCTCCGTGCGGCTGAGTGTTTGAAACCACAGTGAGAGCTGTCTATCCTCTGCAATAGCCTCTCTCGAGAACCTCGTCCCGGTCTCAGGAGGTCTCAGCCCGCTAGGCCTGCACGTTTGGTTCGACGCCGAGGAAAGCCGCAATCTGATCGACGCCCGCTCAGATCTGCGCGCCATCGAACGACCCCTGCGCGTTTGTCTCCTCGTTTCTCGATAGACGGACATGACCCCCAGGCAGGCCTGGTGTCGCATGGCACACCCCAGGCGCCCTGCTGCTACCCGGCCTTGGCCACCTGGTTACGCGAAGGAGACAGCCAGTCAGCGGCGGTCCCCTGTCCAGAGGGGTTGAACGTTGGAGAGAGTCTGGCAAGTGACATCTTTGTGCGAGGGGGCCGTTTGTAGTCCACGAACAAGCAGCCCCAGCATTGCAGCCTCAGTGTTGTCTCTGGTAGATCAGACTGCTGAATGTAACTAAGTACCCTCCGCATGAAAGGGGGAAGGAGTTGGAGGAGGCAAACATGACCCAGATCCTGTTGGCCCTGATGGTGGTGGGTGGACATGCCGCGACGAGTATAAGTGAGTCGTACGGCAGCTCCCTTCTCTGGATATTTTCCTCAGAATCTCATCGACATTCTTGTCTGTCTTGTCCTCTACACCCTTTTGCTGTCAAGTGCAGTGATCAATTTGCGTGATCCCTCTTCTTGGATCTTGAACTCTGGCTCTTAACGTACCAGCATCACTATTCTCCAACCCTTGGATCTCTCACTCTCACAACAGTTGTTGGCATTTGAGCTTTACTTCTGTAAGTGCCTTGCTCACTGCAGCTCGAATCAACGCACTTACAGTAACTAACACAGAAACAAAGTTGAACGAACCACTTCCCCTTTCGCCTTCTCCAAGCCACTTCCCGAGACTTTTACACTTGAACTTGACCAGTTCGTCCGCTCAACTGTCATGATGGTAACTCCCCCCACCTACTTCCCGCCGGGGGAGGTTCGGCGGTATGCCAACCGGGCTGGGGCCTACCCGCCCTCGTACCCCGAGAGACGGGCCACTGCGGTATTCCCCGTCTACCCGAGCCCTCGGGAGTCAATGATGAGCGACATGGATGAACTATCTACCCAGAGAAAGAGGATTGCTGTGGCTGTATGTTTTCACTTCCTTTCCTCCATCTCTACCCCGTTGTCTGAAACAATATACTAACTACTAGACAAGTGTGGTCGATGTCGTAAGCGGAAGATCCGGTGTAGTGGCGACACCGGCAACGGAGCCCCTTGCATCAACTGTCGCAATGCTGGTTGGGAGCCATGCCAGTACCTCCGAGTAAGTGATACCTGATATCAGACTATCCAATATCTTTTCTGCTGGCTGATCTTATCATCAGGTGGCCTCTCAGGAGGCCCAGATGAAGAACGAGACCTTTACCTACAATATCGAGGCCTCTCGCCAGTACCATGCAGGGGGAACCTCTCCGGCCGCCCCTATTCAAGCTGCGTCCCCCCAGTATGATGGTCCCTCGAGCATCCAGGCCGAGCACGAGGCTCTGGCCTTCCGCCCTGGTAGCTCGGCCACCTTTTCCTACAGCGCCAGACCCTTCGATGCTGCCTCCCAGTGGGCCAGCGGATTGCCTGTTGAGCACGGCGCCGTCACCTATGGTGTCTACACTCCCACTTACCACGGCCAGCAAAGCCACCAGGACCAGGAGCTGGGCATCAACTACCGCATTGGAGCCAGCAGTACCGACCCCGGCACCATGGGATTCCAGAACGTGCAGAACGTCCACAATGCGGCTCCGGCTGCGGAAGTCCATCAGCGGGCTCTCCCCACCCGCATCCGACGTGCCGCCTTGCCCACCTCGGGAGCCTCCCCCTACCGGAACGATTCCTGCTCTCCGGTCTGCGGCAAGTCGTCCCAGTCCTCGTCGTCGGGTGCGTCACCCATGACCCCCGGCTCTGAGGCGTCTCCTGGTTACACAGGCTATGAGACTCCTTCGCCGAGCATGGCCACCACCGCCGCGTCGTACTCCGCCATGAGAATCGCTACGCAGCCTACTCGTCCCAACGATATCTATGCTGCAACTGGCACGTCGGAGGGGTCTATGTACTCGCCCGGATCGGCTGCGGCTGGCTCGACGCGCCCAGCGGGCTCCGGCCCAGACATGACCTACCGGTATACTGACACCACCGCTGGGACTGCTTCTCCCGTTACTGGCACCATTGTGCCCAAGCTGGAACGCAACTCCTCGGCTGACGCTGCTCTTGCGCTGAGCCACCTCCATGGACCGGCCTATGTGGGACAGAACCACGGTCAAAGTGCATCCTACATGATGCCAAGCGACGTCCAGGGCGGCGCCGGGACCGAAGCCGATGCAGAGGACAGCGAGCACAAGGCTGCTGTGCTCCGAACCTGACGGCCCAACCACGGTGATGACAGGGTGCCCTTACGGGGATGACCTGTGAGAGAACTGGTGCGAGACCGAGAATCACTGACCGTTTGCTGCTCTGAGTGCGTTTAATTGGCTGCGCTTCTCCTTTGTCCTTTTCGGCGGCTGCAGTTATGCATCGGGATACGGTGTCGGGAAGGCCCAATCTTCCTCAAACACGAGGGGAGCATCTGGCTCTCCCTCAGCACGACATCATCGGGCTCTGCTGCGAACTGACGAGAATCGTGGCGATCTTGCCATGCAAGGGGAGAAGATCCATTGGGTCGGTGCCAGCTCGTGGCTGCGACCACGGCGTCGACGCCTTCTGCGCCCGGTTCCGAGGGAGGGGCTCGGCACTTGAGCCGACAGCTCGGCACTTTGGCCAACGAGTTCTTGGGGTTGAGCGAGAAGCGTTGTGGGTGTCACGGCGGCGGATTTCGCCCCGGGTTGCAGCGCAGCGGCCGCCTCGCCTCTCGACTTCGCATCCTCGAGGCTGACCTGCCGCCTCCGCTAATGCTGTCGGTCCTTTCCACGAGTGTGTACCACAGTTTGCTTTGTGCTTTGCGCTACAACATTTTGCTGCTCCACGGTGTACTTTTCTTTCGGTCTTCGGGCGGTTGATGGATAGAGGGTTTCGATCACATGTGTGGGTTGTATGAGTCTTGAACTCTGGACTACAAGGCCGCTCAACTAAGACGAGAACCACAGGGGGCTTTGCCCACAAGGAGGAACAACGGGATAAAATATGGCGTTGAGGGTGGATCAATGGGCCTTGCCTTCTTCCATATGGATAGACAGCAGGCCGTAATGAGGATGGGGGATTGGGAAACTGGGAGACTGGAAGACTGGAAGACTGGGATCTGTGGGGATTTCCTTGGTGCCTTGTACATTTGCTGCGATCTGGTTGATCCGGGATGGGTCTTAGCCCAATTGAGACCCTCTGACTCTCATACACTTTGCTTGCAGTCTCCTGGTTGATAATGAGGGGAGTACTTGAGAGCTGCGATGAAGTGGTCTGTACTTTAGCTCATGTTAGAGACAGCTGTATATGAAATTCTATACCCCGGAGCATGCCTGATTGTGTGCTGACTTGTGGAACGGGAAACGTGCATATACTTCGACGATGATAAGGTTACTCGAGGATACACTCCTACCTACCAAGGACTTGTCATGGCGGTGATTGATGAAAGTGGATATCAGTCAAGCCGAGTCGCAAAAGTGCTACGCATTTCAGACAAGTGATGCCCAATGCCAATATTGATATCAGACGCCATTGGGCGCCACATGGCAGGTAGGGTAAGTCACACGATGGGGAAGAAGCCGGTGCTTCGAGTCTGGCAGCGGGGAAGACGGGTAGTTGAATGTGCCGACGCCAACGCAGTGCCTGTGTAAGCCGCGGCAGGCCTGGGCACGGGAAGTTGGCGGGTGATGCTTGATGTGGTCGTGGAAGATTACGTTCCGGGTGGAGTACTACGAAGAGGGACACGATCCAACATGGGGAGAACAAGGGGGCTTTCTTTAGTGGAGAACTACATGAGCATGTGAGTGATTCAACGAGTGCCTCCTACGTAGTAGGTATTATACACAGGCTTATCTGGAACATACACAATTGACTACTCCCATCTAGGAAAGTCCGCTCACCCCAAATCTTGGTGCGGAACCCTCCCCCGCCTGTATGTTTGGGTATTCTGATTCAAGAGGACAAGGATCTTGGAGATGATCAAATAGGATGGCTTGGAAAATGCAGATGGGTCTTGGTAATGGCTGACTCGTTGGGGCTGGGATGGAGTGAAGACGAAGCGCCTGAGAGTTGAGTCGGATTCATGTGTAAATGGGACCACGGTGAGGTGAGGCCACGGTGAGGTGAGGTGAGGTGAGAGGATTGGCGGGCCGTCCCTTTCCTTGGTAAATTTAGGTGCAGAGCATGTAAGTCTCCAATTTGCCATGTATTCCGGCCCGTCCAAATAAATGCCCACGTGTCCACGCAACAACACGGCACGAACCTGGACGAGGCCGAGCTGAAATCTATTGAAACCGAGTAATTAACGAGTGATTAACCAGTGCTGGGAATGCAGTCACATGGCATCGAAAATCGCAAAAACGGTCCCAAAGGGGAATGAGGCAGAGGACAACTAACCCTCGCCGACCGTCGCCGGAGCTGCGAGCGGCCCACAGCGGGGTAATTGCGGCGGGGCAGCTTGCGCCCTCTGGATCCCCCTGCAAGCGCTGTAACTTGGAAGCTCTGCTGGAGCTCTGCTGGAGCCTCCCCTGAGCTGCGACGCCGTCTGCTGCCCCGTGGCGGTCGCAATGGCGGCCCATCAGTCACGTCCATCCACAGGATCCAGTGTATTTGTATTAGCGGAGCTTCAGAGGGCCTCTAGTAGGTCATGCACCTGTAAAACAGTGATGGATCCTGGCTCAGGAGCCTGCCAGCCCTGTTGGGGACCCGCCCCTGGACCTGGATCCCTGTTGGTGTTAATTGATGTCGACGCTTTCCTTCCTTCAATCTCCACCCAACTAGCCAACTAACGCCGTCATCGCCGTCACATCTCTAATCCTCACGTCAAACTATTTCTCTCGTGTCTTCAACTTCGCCTTGTGCGTGCGCGGCTTCTCCTCGGACCCTTTGCTGTCCTCTTGTTTATCTTGGCCTTGCCCGCACCCTGATTTCCTCGCCTCTGCCTTATACATCCAGCGCAAGCAGCTGCATACACCCGCCTCGAAAGCTCCAACAGCTCCGCCGCAACTCGCATTTGCATCCCACTCTGACGCAGGTCGCAACACCACCTCTTGTCCACACCGCAACACTCACACATCCTCGCCCAAAATGCAGGTTCCGTTGCTACGACTCCAGTGCGGCGTCAACTCGTACGCCTGGGGAAAGAAGGGCCTCGACTCGGCCGCTGCCCGCTTCGCTGCTGCCACCCCCGCTGACGGCGTGACCATCGAGTCTGACACGCCGTACGCTGAGGCAAGCTCTTCCCCTCTTTGGCGCCATGATTGTCGATAGCTTCATAACTAACCGACCACAACTACAGCTCTGGATGGGCACCCACCCCTCCAACCCTTCCCGCGACGTCGCCACCGGCCGCTCCCTCCTCGAGCTCTTCTCCGAGAACCAAGCTCTCCTCTCCTCCAACATCGCCTCCCGCTACGCCGACAAGCTGCCCTTCCTCTTCAAGGTGCTCTCCATCAGCAAGGCCCTGTCCATCCAGGCCCACCCCAACAAGGGCCTCGCCGAGCAGCTCCACGCCCGCGACCCCAAGAACTACCCCGATGACAACCACAAGCCCGAGATGGCCATTGCCATCACCCCCTTCCAGGGCTTGTGTGGCTTCCGACCCCTCGCCGAGATTACTCACTTCCTCGAGGCCGTTCCCGCCCTAAAGAGTCTTGTGGGTGACGAAGCTGCCAAGGAGTTTGCCGAGGCGGCTGAGGATGCTACCGAGGGAGTCACCGACGCCAAGAAGGCGGCGTTGAAGAAGGCCTTTGCTGCCCTCATGGGCTCATCTCCCGAATCCATCGCCGAGCAGACCTCGAAGCTTGTGCAACAGGCGACCTCTGAGGGTGCTGGCTTCGCTGCTGGCGGCGTAGCCTCGACCTCCGGCGAGACTCTGTCTGGGCTCGTCAAGCAGCTCCAAGCTGAATTCGGCAATGACATTGGCCTCTTCGTCCTCTTCTTCCTCAACTACGTCACTCTTGAGCCCGGCGAGGCCCTGTTCCTTGTCGCTGATGACATTCACGCCTACGTCTCGGGAGACATTATGGAATGCATGGCCTCTTCGGACAACGTTGTCCGCGCCGGCTTTACACCCAAGTTCAAGGATGTCACTACCCTCGTCGACATGCTCACCTACAACTTCGCCCCCATCGAGGAGCAGAAGATGGTCCCCACTGAGTACCCCTACGTAACCCTCAACCGCAATGGTTACAGCTCCGGTTCCTCCGTCGTGCTTTATGACCCCCCGATCGACGAGTTCGCCGTTGTCCGCTCGCTGCTGCGCGGTGATGGAGCCAAGGCTACCTTTGAGTCCCTCGATGGACCCAGCATCATCATCTGCACCTCTGGCAAGGGCCGCATCTCCGTTGGCCCCACCAGCGCCGAGATGAAGGAGGGCTACGTCTTCTTCGTCGGCGCCACGGCTCAGTGCATCCTCGAGTCTGAAGGCGGCGAAGACGACGAGTTTATCACATTCAAGGCCTTCTGTGAGATTGACGAGTCGGGAGACAAGGAGAAGTTGTAGGAAGGGCATGTGACTGGAAAGCTGGTGAAGAATAAAATGGGGCGCGTATGGGAAACATGGGACGCAATGAATGACTGTTCGCGACACGCGCCACGGACACGCCAAGGAAGGAGAGGTATATTTTTTTAATGACGATAATTTACAACAAACAAGGAGCTCTCGATTTCTCCTTGATTTGATCATGCCTAATTATTATGACACCGACGGAGATGTTGGTGCGATCGCCTAAGAACATAAGCAGTAAGCAAGGCCATTGCCGAAAGAGGCTGCATGCGCCGCTGCGCATTGCATGACGTCTGGCAGAGGCACATCGAAATTATGATTCTGGACGAATCCCACGGTGGCAAAAGATGAAGACTGGTAGTTTGATACCGCAATACGATCTGTATGTTGTAATCACGCTTTCTTGCTGACGGGCACGCAAATCATCAAATGACGATTGGGCAGCGCAAGCACCGGTGCTTCTTGGAGGCGACCCATTCGCTAGGCGGAGGGCTATCGCCTTCGTGCAATTAATCCAAACGAATGGGCTTAATGAACTTAGCCATCTATCTGACTCACCTAACGTAGCCTTATGCTTATTGTGTTGTGGGATATGATGTTCGCAGCTCGTGGTTCTGCTCCGAAACCCCGGGTCGCCCCGGGAAATGACCTGATCACGTTCGGAGGACCCATCGGGGGTAATCGCTAAGAAGCCGGCCTTAGAACGCAGGCATTCAGCGACTACACAACCAACAACAACTGCAACTGTTTCTTTGTGGAGATTCTCTATCGGCGGTATTTTATTCCTGGCCGTCAATCACACTGACACGCCTTTAATCAGCAATTGAGGCCCGTCCTTTCAACCCTTGAGGCATTGCCTTGGCACCCTCCTCAGCCCAACCTTGCTTGACGATGTCTTCCAAAGCCCCCAAGACCATTGCCATTATCGGCTCTGCTATTGCTGGACCAACCCTCGCTCTTCAGATTCTCTCCAATCCAGTCCTCAGGTCCGCCTTCCGACCTGTGTTATTCGATCAGGCCGGCGCCCCGGGCTTGGAAGGCCACAACGAGAAGAACCGCTCTGGCGCCTCAGTGGGCATCTTTGCCAATGGCCTCTACCCGCTGCATCGGCTAGGCCTCGAAGATGCCATCAGGAAAAGAGGCTACGAGTGTGGAAAACTGACTACCTGGAGTTGTGATTATGCGGGAGGGCACGAGAGGCTCAATACGCAGGCCAATGCCATGTGGAGTCACGACCTTCAGACCGGAGTTGTGTACTTTGAGCGGCGTGCTCTGCAGTCCCTGCTCGTTGAGAAGGTCAAAGAACTCGGCGGTGACGTCTTTTGGGCAAAGAAGTCAACGAGCTTCCAGGCCCTCACCAACGGGCAGACCAGGGTCAACTTTGCTGACGGGTCAGATATGGCGGTTGACCTGCTGGTTGGTGCCGATGGTGGGTTCTCGTCGGTTCGCAAGTTCATCCTGGATCAGAGAAACAGCACCACGGCGTCAGACAGGTGGCTGCCTGATTTCATGGGCTTGACGGGCTTCTATGGAGTTTCAGCCAACATCAAGGCCAAGGGCGCTCCGGCTCAGTTCAGTGACTCGCAACTCATCTGGCTGGACCAAGGCTATCTGGCTTCGGGGCCTTGTTCCGATGGAAAGATACGGTGGGACCTGGTCCTGACAGAGAAGAAGTCCCCTTCATCAAACTCCCCTCTTGAGTCGATTCCCGAATCAACTACTGATGCTGAGCGCTGGCAATCTGCCATCATCCCGAGCCAGTATCCCTACAACTCTACGGTTGACATCCTACGCAAGCACAACAACGTCTACCATCCCTATAGTGGCACACTAGGAGAGCTTTTCGGCACAGCCGATCGCATCATCCGCACACCATTGCGACAGCGTGTTTGGAAGCAGGACGAGATCCAATGCGGCAGTACCGTCCTGATCGGCGATGCTTCCAGACTCATGATGCCAACCAGCGGCCAGGGCACCGGGTTCGCGATCGAGGACGCAACGGTGCTCGCCAGGGAACTGCTCAAGCATGCGTCGTCTCCAGACACTGACAAAATCCGGGTGGCGCTGGAGGCATACGCTCGGGCCCGAGAGCCTCGCTCGAAGAAGATGGCTAGCATGGCGAGCTTCGCAGCATCATGGAGCACGAACACTGGGTTGTTCTGGAAGGGATTCCGGTACTACAGTTCAAAACTGCAACCGGACACCCTGGAGGTGAAGTAAGAAGATTGACCCGGGGTTCAGTTATGGGCAAAGCTAACTCTAGTCCAGGAAACTAAAAAAGAAGGACCCGTGGCCGTTTAATGAGCGCCTCGACGTTGATAGCTCGTCAAAATAAGTATGGATTGGATTCCGGCGACGGGATATTCGTGGAGCTTTTAGACACGGCGAGCATATCGGGGCCATGGCGTTTTGGATTTCGGACATATATCAAATCTCCACGGTGGAATATTTACTATCATATCTCTCCCATCTTAAATGACATACATACTCCGGTCCCAGGTGTTGGTATCATTGCCTTTGGTACAGTGCAGAAGCAGTGCGCATGATCAACTCGCACGTAGGTGGTGGGGTACTTAACGGCGTCGAGGTACTTTCCCGAAATGGTGACGCCACTCTCCTTCACCGCCTGGATTCTGCCGGCTCCAGCCCACCCGTCATCGCAATCGTCGCCTGCCTCATCCCTTGACCTGCTCCCTCAAGGTTGCAAATTCACGACATGATACCCACCACCAAACCTTCCTCCGGAGCGCATAAAATGGGTTGATGTCCAATGTACTAATTATCTTCTTCTTCCCTTCCTCTCTGCTCTAGCTCGTCCCATCGTCCGCGAGACGCGCACCTGCCTCCGCTTCTTCCCCTCCCTTCACCATCCGGCCTCGGCGCTCAACTCCGTTACCTTCTACCAACAAGGTTCGTCCGCTTCCATCCATGTTTTACGTGCGCATTACAAGGCTTTTTATGTCGGCTGTTATTTTATTTCCTTCTTCCTGGGTTGATTCTTATTGCGACATTGTGTTTAGGTGGATGGTATCGGGGCGGTATGGCTAACGGGAAGAAGCCCTCGCGGGACGAACTCAAGGCCCTCCAGGAAGACCTGGGGCCGTATTACCAGCAGCCCTTGCTCCCGCGAAGACGCGATCCCCCCTCTAGGGAGGCTACGATTCAGGAGATCCGGCGTCACCAGTCCAACACCCCGGAATCCAAGCGGCAAGGGACCAAGCGGCACGACACGTCCAGCAGAGACTCGACGCCAAATCGATCGAGTAGGCCGAGATCGAAAAGCCGCGGACAGACCGTAGCCCAAGAGGTTTCAACACCCAAGTGGTCACCCAGGAGCGAACCGTCAAGACAACAGACACCAAAGCAGGACTCGGCCAAGCAGGAGCCACCACCTCGCGAAATGTCACAACGAAATCGAAGTGGACGAGGGTCCAACCGGAACAACGGCAACTCCCACGGTGAGGAAGTGCAGATTTGGGAGCTCTGCAAGGGCCAAGTATCGGAGATCGTCACCGGGATCAATGCCGAAAACGACAGCCTTACGGAGCTTGTGAACATGGACAAGCAGGTGGGTACCATGGATCTCGAGAAGATCCCCGGAGATTCTCTTCAGCAAATGGAACAACTGTGCCGAACAGGAGTCAAGCACTCGGAGGCGAACATGTCGGCCCTCAAATCTTTGTCGGACCAGCTCAAAGTTTTGCGGGCCGTTGTGGTTGCCAAGGAGCAATCAGAGGCTCAGGCGGCAGGGCCTGGAAAGAGGCAAGCCAGGGATAGCGCGGCCACGGCCTCATCATTGTACGACTTTGATGGCGCTGGAGATTCACCAGTACCTAGCCCCATCGGAGGTTCATCGCGAAAATATGGTGACCGATCCAGCAACCGAGACAGAGATAGCATGCCGCCCAAGGCTGACAGCGTCGAACCACAAGGATCATCGGGCAGCGGTGCCGGGTCCAATGCCGGGGCCAACAGCAACAAGTCCAAGGTCGTCTTTTCCAAGGGCGACTCAGTTGCGTTTAAGCCTCGGCAGGTCAATGGAGACCAGACGACGGACTGGATACTTGGTGAGGTGGCGCAAGTGCTGGGCGAGGGTAAGAGCCGACGGTACAAGGTGCTTGATATTGAGCCGGACGACCAGAGCAAGCAGAAGGAGTACCGATCGAGCGCCAGCAGCATGATTTCGATTGCACCGGAGAGCCAGGCAAGCACGCTCAAGGATTGGGAGCACCACAAAGTGGTTCTGGCTCTGTATCCTAACACGACTACGTTTTACAAGGCCGAGGTGCACAACATGGCGGACAACGGCAAGGTGAATCTCAAGTTTGAAGGGGAGAATGACTCGTCGACGCTGCAGCAGGTGGAGCGGAGGTTTGTGATTGAGTACAGGGCCTGATGAGGCATACAAAGACTGCGGGTTTGCGAACCCAAGGGACTCTGACAGATACACAGCGAGCCCGGGATCGTGGGCAGACGGAAAGCTGGGGGGCGTTTATCACTCGTTGGACGGAAGCCACGAAGACATGAGACGATGAGGATTTTGATTAGAGGCGGGGCAACTAGGGCTTCGAGTTTGCTCGCGCGTGCGACGGGCTGGCGACCGAGCGTAACCTCTCCTCGGAGCAGCTAGGAGTTTCATGGTGTTGATAGCCGGCCGAGGTCGGCTGGCGACCCATGAAAGGCCGAATCTGGGTTGGTGCACTCTTTACAAGAAGCTTCTCGCATGGCACGTGGGCCTGAACAGGAAAGGATGACGGAGGTTGGTTGGTACGGTTCAGAGAAGCAGGAAGCAAGTGATATCAACTACAGGGGCTGGCATGCTCTGGCATGCTTGGGCATGGATTGGTTGCAAGGGGCGCACATGAGGCTCTGCGAGAGGCAAGGTGATCTGCCCTACGATGAATCGATGAATTAGCGAGGTTGAAACACCTGAGATGAGGACGAATGTCACTCTTCGGAATAGAATCTATATACCCTTCCATGACAATAGCCATGACAACAGCCACGGCAATGACGTGTGACGTGTGACGTGTCTCATTTGCCCCCTTTGCCCTTTCGCATTTACACGGATACTCCCGTATCGCAGTGGTAATGACCGATGAGCTTGTTCCGGTGACTTGGGAGTCGCAGTAGTACGGATAGGGACGGGCAGACGACAGTGACGGTGTTAGCCAGGGGTAAGCAGCGGCGGGAGTGAGTGACTGTGCAAGCGTGATTTGCTGAGGCATGGACGGCCGTTGGAAGATGCAGGGAAGACAGGTCGGTACAGGTAGGTCGGTAGGTACCACCGTACCTGATGACCGTACTACCTGTACCTGACCATCTCCGGGCAGCAAGCTAACAAATGCCTTAGCTAGCTACCTACGGTAAATTCAGTGGTAGCGGCGGCTTGGTGCGCGTGTGTGGCTGCACTTGCAACCGTGACGGTGTGACTTGGAGGCCATGTATGTGGCCTGGACCTGGGGGAAGCGAGTGGGCCGGAGGAGGGAGGGACTTGGGGGGGAGGGCGAACTGGCGTGGGCGGGCAAGTACCCAACGGCGGCGGCGCTGCAGGGGAGGGTATAGCGCTGGAGGTGCTATTGTGGATAGCGGACAGTAGCTTGCAGGTGGACACAGGGGCGCCAGAGAGAGCGACCCCGTCGTGGCCGGTTGAGAGTGAGTTGGGAGTGAGTGAATGAGTGAGTGCTTCCAGTGGAGCGCTGTGGGGGCGGAAATGGGGGATGATTAGGGATTAGGTATTAGTGGTACCTGTTTACCTTTGTAGGGAATTAGCTAGGTACATACCTACCTAGGCAAGGTCGGCTGCCCCAATCTTTCCCCTGCAGCTGTGCAGCTGTGGGCAGCTTCAGGGCCCAGGGGGGCGCCCTCTAGGCCTGGAGGCCAGTGGAAGAGTGGAAGGGCGGCGCTGCTAAAAGGGCCGGACCACTGCAGGCAGCGAGTGTTTGCGGCAGCCGGCCGTTGCCCCGTGCAGGCGCTAGGCCCAAGGGGGCTGGGCCAGGACCCAGGGGGGCAGGCCAAGCGACCCTCACTCAATCTTTCCTTTTTCCCCTGACGGGGGCAACAGCGACGGCAACGGGCAACGCAGCAGAGCAGAAGACGAGAGACGGACGGACAGACAGCGAGCGAGCCAGTGCAGCCCGGTTGACGATCGAGCACCAACAGCCATCATCTGCTCCTGTGGATTCATTCTGCTCTATTGCTTCCCTACCGAGTAAGTAGCCTCCTCCTCCTCCTCCTGCCACAATCCCCACCCGGCCATCACCCACCCGACGACCCTTACGCACCTGTATCCGCTCGTGTAATTGCAGCGGGCGTGTCATTCCTCCATCCCCATATCCCCATACTCCCATATCTCCATCTCCATCTCGCACACTACACACCGCACACTGCACCCTCCAACCGACGACGGCGCCTCCAGTCATACACCCGTGAGTTTTACGCACCGGAGCTGCTCCTCCGCCAGACACGCTTTTTGCTTTCGGCTCTCTCAATTGACTTTGCCTGTGGCGGACTCGCTGACTCGTCGTGGCCTTGCTCGCTGTAGACAAACCAACTTGAAACGAAACACCGCCCATCAGCCCATCGCACCACGCAGCCGCACAAACACACGCGCGCCCAAACCAAGAG
>JAANBB010000580.1:0-21702 GCA_014621425.1 Cylindrodendrum hubeiense | reverse complement strand
GATTGATATGAAGGGAGGTCGTTGTTTGTTAGGCTGGAGGGAGATGACTGGTTTGATGATGGTGGGGGTTGGTATCGATGGAAGCATGTGAAGAGATGACTGAGCACCGCGCCTGTGTTTTATGCCTCTAGGTCGGCTTTTATAAGGATGGACTAAAGGAATTTTGATTTTGCTGTCATATAATGCGATGTGATGATGGACGTTGCTCTCATGGAGGGTTACACGGGGCGTATATCAGAGCCTGACGCATTAGAGTTACATTTTTATACAACACAGTAGGGCACCGTCGACGATAGAATAAATGCTCATGAAATTCCAGGTACGAAGTACGAATATTTGGGGTTGCCGAGAACAACGACATATGCGGGCTGGGTAGGTTGGTTGTTAGCTGTGGTGACGGTTCCTGACGTCACAGCGAGTGGATAAATTTGAGGTGACGTGGGTGATATGGGGTTCGGCAGTTGAGGGAAACTGAGATTTGCAGCCGTGGAGAGGGATCAGTGCAGGTGGGATTTGTTTGATCAGCTGCGTGATTGGTATTGATTAAGTTTGTTGAGTGTTTGGAAATGGTTGTATTGAGATGTGCCTGGTGGTGTATGGTGGTGTGTGGTGGTATGTGGTGGTGTGTGGCGGGAGATTTCGGCAGTGATGTCTCTGATCTACAGAGTGTATTGGCAGTGAGCCGGGGGAGATTAGAGCAAGGCCATGGCATTCCCCTGGTATTCCCTTGGCTCATGCAGGACGTTGAGATTGTCGTTGGTTCAGGGGGGATGCGAAAACTGGACGAAAGGTCATTGAGCTGGCCCGTACCCTCCATCCCGAGTCTTGGCAGGCAGAGAGTCCTGCCGAGTTGATTGCCAGGACGCGATGGTGGTGATGTGGAGAGAAGCTTGCCATGCAGGCACTGAACGGGACCCGCTTGCGCATCGTGGGGCCGCTCGGGGAGTAGAATTCCACTGTACTACGTACTACGGAAAAGTAATTTAGCAGCCTTACAGTGTCTTGAGACTTAGAGCTGGCTAGAGCGCAACGGCCAACGGTGGTGCGGCGCCCGGTGCGAAAGAAAAGTGCAGCCTGCCACGCCGAAGAGGAATCTGGTTTAGCTGGCCGGCGAGCTGGACGCGACGGCGCTTTCACATGCCATTAGCTGTGTCTGGCCCGTCGCTGGCCGGAGCGTGGGTGCTTGGCTTAGGCATTCAGGCACTCTCCTCAGGCTTGTCAGGCATCCAGGCACTCAGGCAATGACAAAGCACACGGCAAGGCATACTGCGGTTGGCAGCCAGCTGGCCACTCAGACGCCAGCTCGCAGCCAGAGCGACAGGGGTACGGGCTGTTAGGCTGGCTGAGGCGTGGGCTCCCTCGCACTAACAGGCCGGATGGTGACTAACGCGAGCGACCGGCACCGCCTGTGCGACGATGATTCTGTAAGCAGCGGCCCCAAAACGCTCTCAACTCGCCGTCCAGGCCTACGTACGCGTCTCTCTTGCAAGGTTGGCGGCACAGGCAGCCAATGATCTAGCGGCTGCGAGGCTTGGAGCATGTCGAAGTGGTGACGCAGGCAGGAAAGCGAGCACTTACAAGTCCTACTGCGCCAGGCTTCCACCAACAACTCGGTTTACAGGACGAAACACGTGTAGAGGACAGGCACCAACAAAGCGGTTAAATATCATAGCAATTCCCTTGCCAGCCAGTCTTTCCCTCTCTCATCACAAACAATTCATTCATCAATCAATCAATCCACCAATTTACCCCATCTCGGCAGACTGGGAAACCGCCTCGACTCGCTGCTAATCAAGCCCTGTAATCTTAACCATCAGTGGCCCAGCGCTCCGCCACCACCTCAGCCGCACTAGCACCAGCACCCCTCAAACCGACGACATCCCTCGCCACTGCTGTGCAACACGGCATTGACTATATCAACGACGGCTGCTGTCCATCGTTTTCACTTTCCATTTCCATCACCTCAATCCAACTCTGACTCGATACCCCGGATTTGTTATCCACTACGCCTCTTGCCTCCAGTGACACAGCTGGCTCCCTGTTGCTGAGATCCATCAACACGATCTTCCAGCCTTCACGAATTCCTCAGTCTTTCACTTTATAATAAAAACAAAACAAAAACAACCGCAATCATGTTCGGTGCACGAACCGTATATGTTCCCGTTTGTGGATGCTACATCTTCGTTGAACATGTTCGCAAGTACCTCCCCCAAGTCAAAATCGACGCCCACACAACTATCCTCGACACCACCTCTCGGACAACCCTCACACAGACCTTTGTCAACCCCCACAAGGACAAGTCACTGGATGAGATCAAATACGTCTTCCCTCTTTACGATGGAGTCTCAGTAGTCGGCTTTACCTGCACAGTTGGTGACCGCGTCATCAAGGGTGTGGTCAAGGAGCGCCAAAAGGCCAAGCAGGTCTATGAGGAGGCCACAGCTCGTGGCGAGACGGCCGGCCTGTTCGAGCAGTCTCTTGAGTCGGCCGATGTTTTCACCACAACAATTGGAAACGTCCCCGCAGGAGAGAAGATCATCGTCGACATCACCTACCTTGGTGAGCTCAAGCACGATGCCGAGGTTGACGGTGTCCGCTTCACCATCCCCACTAACATCGTCCCTCGCTATGGATCCGCCGATAGCTTGTCCTCGAGCCATAGCTGGTACAACGAGGAAGGCATTTCCATCACCGTCGATACTGAGATGCCCGATGGTTCTGCCATCAAGTCCATCCAGTCGCCTTCTCACCCCATCTCCGTGAGCATCGGCACCACTTCCACAGCGGCATCTGCCGAGCCTTCACTACGCAAGGCATCCGCTACGCTATCCCAGGGAGCTGCCAACCTGGACAAGGACTTTGTCATTCAAGTTGTGGCCACCAAGATGGGCGAGCCGTCTGCCTTTGTCGAGACTCACCCTACCATCCCCAACCAGCGCGCCCTCATGGCCACACTCGTGCCCAAATTCAAGCTGCCCGCCGAGAAGCCCGAAATTGTCTTCCTGTGCGATCGCAGTGGTAGCATGGCGGGAATCATCCCGGATCTGGTCGCCGCCCTCAACATCTTCCTCAAGTCCCTGCCGGTCGGGGTCAAGTTCAACATTTGCAGCTTCGGCTCCAAGTTTGACTTCCTCTGGTCCAAGTCCAAGACTTACAGCCAGGAGTCTCTCGACCAGGCTGTCCGCCACATTCAGACTTTCAGCGCCAATTATGGCGGTACTGAGATGGTGGATCCCTTCAAGGCCACCTTTGACCGGCGCTATAAAGACTTGAACCTCGAGGTCTTCCTCCTGACTGACGGCGCTATCTGGGACCAGGAACGCCTCTTCGAGCTTGTCAATGAGAAGGTCGCCGAGAGCAAGGGTGCTGTACGCGTCTTCTCTCTTGGTGTGGGATCTGGCGCGAGTACCGCTTTGATCGACGGAGTTGCCCGCGCTGGCAATGGATTCTCGCAGACCGTGGCTGACAATGAAAAGATGGACAAGAAGGTTGTCCGCATGCTGAAGGGTGCACTATTCCCCCATATCACTGACTACAGCCTCGAGATCAAATACGAGAAGGGTGAGACCAAGGATGTTGAGGAAAAGACTGTCGACGAGGATGATGATTTCGAGGTGGTCGAGAAGGTCATGGACGCCCTCAGCATTCGCACTCTCGTTGAGAAGGAGGAAAATGAGGTCAAGGAGGAGAAGCCCAAGGAGAAGATTTCCCTCTTTGACAGCAATGCCGATGACGACGACGATACCGAGATGTCTGATGCTCCCGATGCCCTCGACACCAAGTACGACCACCTCCCAACCATCGCGGTTCCTCGCTATCTCCAGACTCCCTCGGCCATTCCACCCTTGTTCCCCTTCAACCGAACCACCGTCTACGTTCTGCTCTCGGATTCTACGCCAGCCCAGAAGCCCAAGTCGGTGATCCTCAGGGGCACGTCCAACCGCGGACCTCTGGAACTTGAGATCCCCATCGTCAACCTGGCCGACAAGTCCACCACGATTCACCAGCTTGCCGCCCGCAAGGAGGTCAAGGAGCTCGAGGAGGGCCGTGGCTGGCTCACCCTCGCCAAGGACGACGCCGGAAAGCTCCTCAAGGCGAAGCACGAGGGCCACTTCTCGGACATGGTCGAGCGAGAGGCTGTCCGACTTGGTGTTGAGTACCAGGTTGGCGGCAAGTGGTGTTCTTTCGTGGCTGCCGAAGAGACCCCCAACACATCTGAAGGCGGATCCGAGAAGGCGAGCAGGAAGGAGAGCGGGAATCAGAGTGTGCATGATATGATTACTCGTGTGACTGAGCGCGGAGAAAGGTTGGACAGCCTTGTGGACAAGTCCGGGGCCTTGAGTTCCCAGTCAGCCGCATTCTACACCAAGGCGAAGAAGTCCCGGGGCATCTTTGGCGGTGGCGGTGGCCTCTTCGGCACATCGATGTTTGCAAGCAAGCCACCGGCGCCGGCAGCGCCCATGGCCAGCTTTGGCGGCGGCCCCCCTCCCCAATGTCGCCGCGTCGCCGCCCCGAAGAGCGGCTTTTTCGGTAGCAGCCGCGCTCGGGGTGGAGCCCCTCCGATGACACAGTCCGAGGGATTGTTCGGACGTAGCTCTGCTCCCCCCGGCGCAGCCCCTCTTATGCCCCAGGCTACGGGCTTTTCCAGCGTAAGTGCTGGCGGCGGGCTGTTTGGAAATGCCCAGCAGGCACCTTCTGCTGGTGGTGGTCTGTTTGGAGGTCTTCAGCAGGCACCTCCTCCACCCCCCGCGCCCTCTGCGCCCGCAGCAGCATTTGGAGCTCCCGCAGCAGCATTTGGAGCTCCGGGAGCAGCATTTGGTGCTCCGGCCCAGAGATTTGGAGCTCAACCAGCATATGGAAGCTCTTCCGCACTACTTGCAAGCCTCAACGCGCGTACGGACAACTGCGACGCAGCTCCCGCTATTGAGGCGAGGAAGAGCAGTGTCGACGCTCGTAGCAGCAGCGTCTCGAGAAAGACAAGCTTGTTCTCTTCTAGCAAGTCATCTGCCCCTGCCCCGGCCCCGACCGTCGATACTTCCAACCCTCTCCAGGCCCTCACCTCTCTCCAGACCTTTGTCGGAACCTGGACCTGGAGCGGAGAGCTCGAGAAAGTCATCGGCGTCACTTCCGCAGCTGCCTCAAAGCTGAGCCTCCCGGATGCCGCCGCCAGCCATGCCGACCGAGACACCATCCTAGCTACCTTGTGCGCCGTGGTGTTCTTCAAGAAGAACCTCAAGGCGGATAAGGATGCCTGGGAGATGCTGGTTGACAAGGCCGAGAGCTGGCTGGAGGAGCATCTGGGTGAGAGTGTGGAGGACTTGGAGAAGGTCGTTGAGAGTTTGTTTTAAAGGATGAGACTGGGTTTGAGCTTTTTGATGATTGATGGCTCCGGAAAGGGGACTTGTAATAAGACGGATGAAAACGAGATACCAAATGAATGAGAACCTAGTGCTATTTTATTTACTTTGAATGGATTAAGATCATAAGAATGATTTGAAGTGATTGCAACAGTCGTCTCTATTTAGGATAGCAGCTGCCCAACTAGTCACCATATTGTGAGTAAGAGAGCAATAAAATAAAATATCTCGAATAAACCTTCTGCCCATGTGCCTGTGACTGTCTTAACATAAATCTATCCTCGGTCGATGTCCCTGGATTTCCTTCACTACTTACGTCTTAAACGCCAAGCTAATCCACAAATACACAATGTCCCATTCAGGCACCCAGGGAAGCCATAACCATCGAAAAGCCCCAAGCATATCATCAACCCATTCTTTCTGGTAATCTAATGCCTCTGCAAACCTCTGGGCATTACTCATCTCGTATCTTTGAGAAGATGGGCTCGGATAAGGTGGTAGCGTGAAGCGCTCGTCTCAGGAGAGCCGACGTAGCAACTCGGCCGCCGTTGGGCGATCGTCGGGTGAAAGCTCAGCCATATCCTGGAAGGAGATTCCCCGGAGGGCCGTGGCCCTAATGTGATTAGATAACTGTGCAGCCCGTTCTTGAATGGCCTGGGGGACTCCAATGAAGGTGGGCAGCTCAAATACCCCTAAAATGGATTTAAAGTCGAGAGCGAAGACAATAGTCGCGAACAGGGACCATATGTCAGACTTGTGTGTACGGTTCCTTCTTCTAGGGTTATTCAACACCTCGGGGGCTCTGTGCCACGACCTGGCAGCCGCTGAGCTTCTCGTGAGGATGGAGTTGAATCCGCTGAGCTGGTACTGGTATGAACCTTCTGGGAGCTTCGTATACAGGATGTTTTCTGGGCAGACTTCGCCGTGGCCGAAGCCTAAGCTGGCAAGGTATTCGAGGGCCTGCAGGATTTGTCTTAGGAGAGGAATGACTCGGTCGTAGTCCTCGCGAAAATATCCACAGAGATCGTTGATGTTCCCAGCCTTGAGGGTTGTTATAATTTGGAGCTTGGTATTGTCTATCTGAGCCCCAATAAACTCGACGATGTGGCGCTTTTGGCGTGTTAGCTTGCGATTTGGTTATTTACAGAGCTGTGTAGTATGACTTACGTGAGATCGCTGACCGAAAAGTCTGACGAGTTGTGCGAAGTCGGATCGAAAAGCATCGGGTCTTGCTGAAAGAGAGAGCTCCTTGACTGCAACATATCCACCGGAGCCCAAGTCCAGGGCCTCAAAGACTCGACTCGCCGGCCCAAACCCGATGTGTCGTCTCTCTATGACACTCATGGCTTGGTGACTGCTCATTTCATGGAGTGTTAGACTCGGAACAAAGCCTTCTGGAAGCTCCCAAATAGTTCGAGGCAGAACACCAGTTGGACCACGGGGGACCCCGTTCCGAAGCGGAAACGGAGGGGTATTCGTCCAAAGGATTAACCACTTGAACAAGTCACCGTTGGAGCCACCAAACCCAAAATGAAGGTTGGTCATGTTGTTGACAACGACACGGCGTAGTGGCCCCTGAAAGCGCGTGGCTGTTGGTCCAAAGAGCTTGGTCGAGGCATTTTCAGAACGGTCGTATAGCAAGATCTCGCCCGTCAGTCTGTGAATTTCAAGAGAGCACTGGATATCCGCGACTTCGCTGTGGTCGATCCGCAACTTGCCCTGGCGGCCGAGAGTGATGAGGGTCAAATCGACCATCTGTTTGGGGACAAAGACTTGGATTGATGTACAGTCATCGCGTAGCTTCGGGAACGAGGGATTCCCGCGATCCGAGGTGTCGCTTTTGCTTTTTTGGTCAAGAAGGGCTTTCTTGCTGGCCTCACTTTCCGCGTACAGGACGAAGTCACCTTTGGGTGGGGTCAGGGCCAGGCGCGGCAGCATTGTGATGAGCGCCAACGGCAGAGGTAAGTATGGGGATGGAAGGTCTCTGGGAATAGTAAGAGATTATGGGGTTGATATGGAAGAAGTTTGAGATTGAGAGTGCTGGATCGATAGAAGGGCTTATATATTTTGCACTTGACGTCGGTTACTGTGAATGAATACATTCACACTATTGCCCCACAAACAAACACCTCCAACCAGACCTTTGCATTCCCATCTGCTATATTCACCACCTGCAGCTCCAGTATGCACCTGATGATTGTGTCTTTGAAAGAGGATCAGTATGTTAGACATTTGGTTAATAGTGCAGTAATGCAGCATCAGAGTGGGTATTTCGGTCCCACAGATGGCTGCATTGGAATATGGCGGCTGTGTTGAATCCTAAAAGGCAAACATCTGGTCTTCTTTTTCTTTTTACTATTCTTTAGCCGAGTTGGGTTCCTTTGAGCGAAATGTCAGGGGTTGGTCAGTTGTCACACATTGAGCTATGCAGTAACAAATGGACAACTACAAAGGATTACTTGTCACCAATTGAAGATGATTTCATGTCCAGTTTCGTTCCGTTTAGGCAGATGAAAAAGACGGCAGGGCCCTTCCTGCGGCACGGAGACGCATATGATTAGTCTCATGGGAAGTATTCGCAAGCAGCAAATAGTATTCGCGGATGCGGGACAATGGCTCTTCGAATGAGTAAAGAAATGTCATTTCAACTTCTTCAACTGCTAATGCTAAATTTCGGTTCCTTTGGGCAACACAGGCATGCCCAACGACGAATATCCTTTGTCTTTTTTGGGAGGTTTCACCAATAGCAGATGTCTTCATCGCAACAAAGGGCCAATTACGTTGTGAACGTTCAAACCTCGGTTTGTAAGCGCTTCAACAATGTCAAATCTCTCAACCCGCCACTTCCCACAGAAGGCCACCGAATGAATTTCCATGTGGGTCGATAAAACCTCAACGTGTAGGCCAGAGCGAAGAGAGCTGAGTTGGCAATACAGACCTGGGCTAGTGTGATCTCTGCACATAGCCGACGGATTCACAAAGCCAATGAAGTACAACAAGCAAAAAGGAGACGTAACGAGTCTGAAACATTGTTTGAAATGGCGACGTCCAATCTGAAGGCATCTGTCCCTGCAATCGCCAGCAGGGATCGTTGTCACTGGCACAAAGTGGATGCTGTGGGCCGCGCTTCCGATGAACGTACGTCACCCACCCCCACAAGCTCCATGGCCTGGCAACAATATCGACAAGGCGATGATTTGGTGCTCTGGGGATCAATAACGAAAAATTCTAAAGAGGGGACTAAAGGACTGAATGGATTGGAAACTCGACTGTTGGAAGACGCGGTCTCGACTTTGGGTTTGTTTGGGTTTGTTTGGGTTGCAATAGATCGCAATTGTTCTGGAGGATCATGGCACACTAAAGTTGGGAGATTACGCGTCCGACCTCAATTATCCCTGGAGAGGTAGCTTGACTATGTCTCATTCCATATATGTATCTATAGAATCGGGTATCTATCTAAGGTCATTTCAATCCGCTGCGCAAAAACTCCCCCTTTTTTTATGATGTTTTAGGTGATTTAAAGGTGGCCAATTCGAAGGTGGCCGGTTTAAAGATGGCCGATTTAAAGGTGGCCGAGGATGGCGACGGTGACGGCTCCGATGATCATCCAGGTGCTGGGCGCCATCATGGCTCCGATACCGGTGGTGGTGGAAGTGACAACGGCGATGCTGGAAGAGGTGGGAGTGGTTCCGGAGCTATTGCTGGCCGAGTCGGTGGCTCCAGGGGTCTCTGTGGCTCCAGCCGAGGAAACGACGGCAGAGGCGGCGGAGGAGACGGCCGTGGAGATGTACGTGGCGGAGGCGGTACCGGAGGCGGAGGTCTTGGTAGAGGTCTTGGTGGAAGCCTTGGTGGAGCTTCCGGTGCTGGTCGAGGAAGAGTCGTCGTCGCTGTCGTTGACCACGATGCTGTCCATGTCGCCAGTCTGGTCGCTGTAGGTGTAGCTGGCGCCGGGGTTGAAGTTGGTGACCTCGATGCTCTCAACCGTCATGGTGAAAGGGCCGTCGTCGTAGTCGGTCTCGCCGCCAGCCCAGGTGATGGTGCCCTCGGAGTTATCGCTGTCGCCACCAGCCCAGCTGCCGAGCTTGACGCGCATGGGAGTCTGGGGGTACTGGTTGCCGTTGTCGGCATCGGCGTAGTTCAGGGTGCGCACAGCGGTGCCGTCGAGGTACCAGACACACGACGTCTCGGTCCAGTAAAGAGTGTAGTTGTGGCTGGTGCTCTGGGCATCGTCCACGGCGACGTCAACCTCGCGGTCGGTCGATGTGCTGTTTCCCTGGCCGAAGTAGATGGTCTGGACCTCGTCGGCGTCACCACCGAGGAACTCCCAATCACTTTGCCGTGTTAGTGGGGTGGGGGAAAAGGGGGTTCGAGAATGGAGAACTTACAGCTCATCGAGATCATCAGAGAGGAGGACAACAGACGAGACGATACCGGTTCCGGAGGAGGCCTTCATGTGGACCTCAACACGGCCGAAGAAGATGTACCATTCCGACTGGAGGGTCGGGGCATCTCCCTGCTCGGTGATGATGAACTCGGCACCCTTGGTGGTGTACTCGACATCGGTGGAGGCGGTAGAGGACCAATTCTCGCTATCCTCACCGTCGGTGAAGTCGTAGGAGTAGGTGGAAGAGAGAGCAGCGTCGTTGGAGCAGTCGGCTAGACAAATATCGAGTCAATGGGGTATCCCGGGGAGAGAGCAGGGACAAGTGGACTCACTCTCGTTAGTAGGGTTGCAGTCGCTGTAGGTCTGCGCAGCGGCCCCAGTCAACAAGGCCGCCACGACGGCGACGGTATATTGCTTCAACATGGTTGGTTAAGTGAGTGAAATGGGACAAGCAGGCAAGATAGAGCAGAGCGCAAAAGACAGAGTGATGTACAAGTGTTTGAGAGAAGGTGAGGTGTGGTGAGGGCAGGGAATAAGAAGGCATTTGAGCAGGAATAGCCTGCCCGTTTTGAGCATCCGCGGCAAAGGCTGGGCCGCGACTGTGTGGCCGTCGCAGAGGGCGACGACAGGAGCATACGCGGACTGTGGGCTCCATGGGCTGCGTAACCCGGTGCTGCGGATGAAGCCATTTGTGGGGAATCTGTGCATCGGAACTAGGAGGCGACGCGTAACTCGAGATGTGGGACCCCTGGGGACCCCTTTGATTGACGCCGCTTAGACATAGGAGGACCGCGAGGGGCAGGAACGCGTGTCCGGGGCATCGCGAGGGGTCAGGAAAAATCGAGAGCAGAAAAAAGAGGCCTCTTGACGTCAATTGACCCTCTTTGTGCGTGTGCGGCGTGGTGTTGTTGCGTCTGCGTCTTGGCGCTGTGCGACCATCCGCGCGCTAATCGTCAGCCCGCCGTGGCACTGCGTCGGCTGTTCCTGGGCTAGCTGCCACACTTGCGTCTGCAGTGGCGAAGCGCAGAGCTAGGTGCGGTACAGGCAATATACGGCATATTCGGCACCGAAACGTAGGTAACTCGTATATCCAGTTGAGATGATGGCTGTCTCTCATTGATTGCGCCCAGGCGCGCCTGTTTCATCCGGTTTCGCCCATGGTTCCGCCGCCAGTGCACCACGGGCCTCTATAATCTATTGCCTATCTCCTCCAACAGCAGAATCTCCTCAGGGGTCACGTAGATGTGACTGGGCAATAGAAGCTGCCCCGGTCGGATAACAACCTCGTGTTGCTTGTCCTCGGGCTCGCTGCCGTCCTCCGTCCTCATCTCCTCGACAACACCCCCCTTGCTCTCCTCGTCAGACGCCACGCCCGTCTCGGGCCTCCGTTGCCGCTGCAGATCCTCGGGGGTCCACCAATACGAAGGGTATGTGCGCTGGATGTTGTTGATGAGCAGGGCCACGGCGAACATGACGCCGCAGTTGAGCATGACGACGGGCACGAAGAACCAACCCAGCTGGAGGATCTGGTCGTCCACCACGGCCAGCAGCGCCGTGGCCCCGGCCGGCGGGTGCACCGTTTTGGTCAACGCCATGACCGCCGTCACCGTGGCGCAAGACACGGCGCCGCCGACCCAGCGGATCGAGGCGAAGTACGCGCTTAGTTGGAAGAGCTTGCATATGCCCATGCCAAGCACTGCAGCCAGGATCTGGCCTAGAAAGAAGTTGCGCGGCTGCGCGAGGGGCGACTCAATGGCATAGAATTCCAGCACGGCGCCCGCACCCTAGTGATGATGCCATTAGTAACCAGGTCCATCTATGCAGGGGATACTTTCATCTCTTCAAGGTATGGACGCACGTCCCGACCTAATTGGAAGTTCGAGATGGAAGAGTACGAAGCCGGGGCCCGGGGGGATATGCGGAGGAGAGAACCACTTACAAAACTGCCCACGATGACGGGGGCCCCTCGATCCTTAAACGCAGGGATGCGCTCCGAGACGACCTCGATGACACTGACGGCGCAGAAGACACCAACAAAGGCCCAGAAGATGGGCACGATGTTGCCAATGTCGCGGGGCTTGTCCTTGCGGTAGCCGAAGAAGTGGGCGACTGGGTAGGGGATGTGCTGCCATGGCGGTGGCGGCACGAAGCGGTTGAGGAGACGGTCAATGTCGAACCTCCATGTCGTCGGGTCCCAGCGTGACATTTGTGGGGTGCGTGGGATGGCGTATTCCGGGTGCCGGATATGTGGAGGGAGGCAGGGTGCCGTGTAGTTGCGATGGTGGTTGGCGATGGCGGTTGGCCTGGACGGTTGACGTGCTCCGACGTGCTCCCTCTCCCTCTGCTGATGTTCTTCTATGATGATGTGTTTTTCCTTCTCCAGATTGCACCCAATGGGGACTGGTGACGTCGGGTCTAGTGGACGGGGTCGCCGTCTAGTCTTTTCTGGGTGCTAGGGCGACGGCCGGACGGAGGTCCACGATGCAATTGAGAATGAAGGGGTGATATAATTAGACGCCAGGGTTCCAACAACAGAACACAACCACTGTCAGGCTTTGGGGGAGGCCGCGGAGTCCGTCAAGGGGGATAGAAAATCAAATGTCCTCATAGTATTGCCAAGAGGCCGCGATGCAGGATACGATGTGATGATGAATGGGGGTGTATAATTAGAATCCAGGGTCCAGGCGGCTTGGGAGACAGGCCACAACCAGCTCCAGAGGGAGCCGCGGAACGCGTCCAAGGGGGGGAGGCCTTGTCCTTTTAACGACAGCAGCAGAACACGATGCCGCGGAGATTGTCAAAACCAGCTGCACACAGACAAACCCGGCGCGCCGGGTCCTTGCTGGTCCTCGTTCTGCCATTGGCATCTCGGGCGTGCGATTTCGTAATTGAAACTCGCCGTGTGCCTGTGAAGCGCTGCAGTGCTCCCCAGCCGGGGCGGGTAACTGTGGGGCCGCGCCGCGCTAGGGCTGCGTTCGGCGGCGCGCAGGCTGCTGACTGACCGCTGCAGGGCAGTTCCAGCGCAGATCAGTGGCAGCTTGCAGCGCAGGAATGCCCCGGCTGCGCTGGAAGCCACGGCCGAATTACTGACCCGATGGCGCTAGCCATGGCGTTCGGGAAGCCGGCAAGGCGGGGGAGCTCACAGGTCGGGTTTCGCTCGGCAATTTCTGCGTTTTCTGTTTTTTTCTGGTCTCTTCATAACTAACTTACTCCATCGGCGCGCTTCGAAAATACTTTTAAACGGAATTGCGGCACTGCAAGCTTACAGATGGCGAATTGGGCGGCGTTGGCGTCGGATACTTTTCGGTGTCATGGTAGTTCCCACTCCGGATGACGACATTCCAGGATCGACTAACGCCTAGAGCCGATGCAACATGGTAGCTTCGCTGAATTCTTCCATGATCCATTCCAAATGTCTTCTCTACCTTTCTATTTTTCTTCTCCGCCAAGCCAAGCAGGCGGCTGCGTACATGCGACATATCCCCCTTGCCAGGTCAAATACCTATGTGTGGTCCCTTTTACAACGTCACTGACCACCAGCGAAATCCATTCGCCTTTCCGTCGATCCGAATATGTCACCCGTCTGACAAACCTCTTCCGTCGCATTGCGGCGCAACATTCACCAACTAGAAGATGATACCCGCTGCCCGGAACTTGTCAAACGCCTCCAGCCATCCATCTATCGGCGGCTGTTCCTCCGCGAACCCCACGGCCCGAAGCCGTTCCGCGCTCAGCTGCCGATCAAACGTCAACCACCAACCAACGCTGTCGAGCTGTTTGTGACCTGCTCCAACTCCAGCCGAAAGTGCCTTGGGTCGGCCCTTCTCGCCGAATATGTGACTGTGCTCCTGGATATAGTCGCCCGGGGCTTTGTCAGCGGTGCTCCCTGAAGGACCGACGCCTACGAGGCCGAACCAGGCGGCGATGGCCGGCCATAGTTGGCCGAAGGTCGTGGGCTGTGTGCGGTCGACCATGTTGATGATCTTTCCGCCGCACTTATCCGGGTTCAGTGCAGCGTGGACAGCGATCCGACCGAGCATGCGAGACGACACGGGCGTGAAGAGCGCATTGTAGGCCTGCTCATTCCCTGGAAAGGGAACCTCGACCTTGGCCTCGGAGGACCCCGTGACGCCGTGGTTGTGGGCATACAGCGAGAGGTACTGCGCCCAGTGCAGGGCGAGGGAGAAGTTGGACCCGATGGGGCTGAAGCCCACGACGGCGTCGGGGCACACCTCGGACCAAGTCCAGTCCCGGCCGCTGGACGCCTCGGTGAGGATCTGCCGGAACCAGGGGTAGGCTACCGTCTTGGCGTAGTCGGCGGGTAGGTTGTCAGCCATGGACTCCTCCAGCGGCGCGGTGAATGTCCCGTTGGGCACGTAGATGCCATATCCCTAGACAAGACTCAGTCAGTGACATGTGGCGATGGATGTCGAGATAGATGGGTTCACTGACCCGGGTTCCGCCGGAGTACACGATGGACTTGAGACGGGGGGCCAGTACGTTGAGCGCGCTGGCGACCCTCCGCATCATGTCGCAGTTCAGCTCACATTCTCGTGCAAAGTCGTCGTTGTACGGCGAAAAGACTATGCACCCGTCCGGTCAGCATCCAATCCGCCGGGCTGCAAGACACACCACCGGTAACCAACCAAAGTAGAAGACGTGCGTCACACGCGCGATGCCGTCGACCTTGGCTCGCAATTGGTCCGTCAAGCCTTCGTCTCGCAGGTTTACCCCGGAAACCAGGCGCATGTCGAGCTTCCCCTCATCGGGCCAGCGTGCGGAGGCTGCATCGACTGGGCGGTTGCTGACGGCAGTGACGCTTGCGAATGCGGAGGCTGCAGGGTAGGCGGCGAGTAGCTGGTCGACGACGGACCAGCCGACCAAGCCGGTGGCGCCGAAGACGAGGGCGTGATGATCGGTGGCTGCCATGTTGGGAGGAATCGGTGGCAGATTTGTTTTGTCTTGAGTTTACAGACCCGGGATCAGTATTTATCAAGCTCTTCAGAATTGAATCACTATGGCTCATAGTAGCTTTATTTCCTAAATAGGCAAGCTGGCTCTCACCATGAATCTGCTCCCGCCCGTCTTGCTTCTCTAGGCAGTAGTTTTCATTCCACCTAAGATGATCGACAACCTACCTATCCTTCATGCTTATTTGAGAGTACAAATCTAAGAATGTCAGATTGCCTCACATGGCGGGCTGGGGTGAGGGATGCAGTTTCTGAGTCCTGGGTAACACATGAGATTCGTCGTTCAGCGCTTTGACTCTACACCCCTCGTGGAGCGCCTGCACTGGAACCCTCACACGCATCGAGCTCAGTCTCGTCTCGGCTGGCGATGATCTCTGCCTGGTTGAGGGCCGCGAACGAGTCCCAGGTCGGTGGATTGTGTCGTGTCACTTCGGTAGATTTGAGTCACTGGACGTGGAATGCGAGATGTGAATGGTGGGGCATGCCTGCGGCTGGTTGCATCCACCAGAAAGCTGGGACAGCTGGGACAGCCGCCGTGCGCCACTGAACGAGAGCCGCTGTGGGAGCTGCTTGTCGGCGCCACACCCCTGGAGTTCGGGGAGTTTACGACCGAACTCCCCGGCAGCTGTCGGCGGGTTAGTGATGGGGTTAGCGATCGGGCCTCTGGCAGACGCGGCCTGGGATCAACGGGGCAGAAGCAGCAGACGCAGACGTCGTTTTGGCCTGAAAGTCGGTCCTTGCTGTAGAGCCGCACCCGTTGGAAATGCACCGAGGGCACACCACAGCCTCGTCCCAATCTCTGGCTCAATCTCCATGCGTCTACTCCGTACACGACATGACAATCACCACCAACACCATCCGGGTCCACCATCGCGAAGCACTAGACCCGACCAGACCTCTCGCCTCCCCGCACAATCAACCAGCGGTGTCCAACGGCGGCTCTGGCCCATGCCGCGTGCGCGGTCAGCCGATCAGACATGGCAGCAAGGCCAAGGATGCGGCAGTGCGATGGCGGACGGGGGGCGCGTGGACGGTGAGCGTGAACATGAACCTGGACGTGAACCTGGGCTTCGATGCTCGGAGGATTACTGCGACGTGCTGGCGAGCCTGCAGAGGGCGTGCGAATCGTCGTCGACGCCGCGACTGGCATCGCAATGATGGCAGCGGCTTGGTCACATGGCGTCTGCAGTCATGGTGGTCATGGTGTCGCCGCTTGGCCCTTGGCACCCATGCACAGAGCACTCACATGGGAGAGGCTGGCCACTCCACCAGCTCCGAGGTGCAGCAGCGCAGGCGGAGTCTGAGACATGGAAACACGCCCACCACCAGTGTGAAGGCCTCTACTCATCATGGCTCCCTGTCCGAACCCCATGGGCCGTGGCATATCCCTGGCTTCGCACCTGGTCCGGCCAACAAGGTTACCGTGCCGGACCCGCCGTATCCCCTCGTCTCCCTCGCCTCCTCTCACCCGTCAACGGCTCGCCAACGTCCGGCTTGCCAGAGCGGCCATGCTGGAGCCAAGGGCGCCTCCGTTCGTCACCGCCCTTGTTGGTCCCCGAGCCAAGCCAGCCGAAGGACGCCTTCATCGAGCGGCCATGAAATATTTACCGCCGGTTGCGACTGCGGGGGCTGACAGCCGGCACAACCACCACCACCACCACTACAATTCCCCACACGATGGACCATGGCCCGACTGCGTCATCGCACACCACGGGCTGCCATGTGCTGCCTGCGCTCAAAGCGCCTGGATCTGATCCAGTTGATCCCGTGGCCCATTCTCGTCCGGGGTTCGCGACTGTCGACATGCGAGGGGATCTAACGAGGCCTAGACGCCCTCCACAATTCCCCAGAACAAAACATGACCCATCCACGGTCCATTCGTGCCCCGTTCGTGCCCCATTCCTGGACCGCGCCCGCTTGAACCGTCAGCCTTTGTGTCTCTGGTTGGGTGGCCTCAGCCGCCACCATCACCACACCCGCATGCGCATGGGAATCGGTTGATGGGCCGCCAGTCATGGCCGCCCTGCACTTTACGTGCGCAGCAGCACAGTAGCTGGCCTAGCTGCAGCGGCACCACCACACCTTCTCGCGCGCGGACAGCTCTCTGAACCATGCGCGTCCTATGTACGTCGTAGGCGGTGCTCGGGGCACCCCTCCGCTCCCCCAGATCCAGGGTCCGTTGTTTGACTGGCATGCCGGTCGTATACGCCGGCCACGCTCGGCCCAAGACGGCCGTCTCCAGCCCAGATGCCACCGGCTGCAGCCCAGATGCCACCGACCGCTGTGCTCTTATCTCCTGACGAGACAACCATCGACTACGTCGGAGGCGAGCCACGCAGGGCCCCTTGAGCATCAATGGCTGGACCCAGTGTAACAACCTGGCTGATATCCACCATTGGGCCCAGCACCCCGGCAAGCTGCCTCCCCGCTTGTTTAGCTCTTCTTTGTCGTTTGCATTTCAAAGTTAAAACCGACCTGGAGCCTTGCATCTCGTTCCCTCTGACTCTGACTTCTGACTTTCCATTGTCACCTCTCTGCATCTGTCGCGATCAATCGCCTTCCGACTCCTTTGCGCCGTGCCTCTGGCAGGAGACCCGCAGCCCCCTCGCCCTCAGAGGCGTCCTCCGTTCTCCCACTCCACCAAGCGACACTGACGCTGCCCGCCATGTCTGCAACAACAACGGCCGCGGCCGCCGCTGCCACTGGCGCAAAGCCTCAGGGCGGCATTCTCGAAGGCCTCAACCCCATCCACTACAATCCCAAAGACCCCATTGCCCTCTTCATTGTCCAGGCATGCATTATCATCATTTTCTGCCGCCTCCTCCACTACCCGCTCTCGCGGTTCGGCCAGCCTCGCGTCATCGCCGAGGTCATCGGTGGCATCGTTCTGGGCCCCTCCATCATGATGCGGATACCCGGTTTTCAGGAGAACATCTTCCCCACCGCATCCATGCCCGTCCTCTCCAACATCGCAAACCTCGGCTTGCTCCTCTTCCTGTTCCTCGTCGGCCTCGAAGTCGATACACGTATGTTCCGCAGCAACTGGCGCGTTGCCCTTAGTGTCGGCCTAGCCAGTATGATCCTCCCCTTCGGCCTCGGCGTCGCCGTTGCCTGGGGTCTGTACAACGACTTTCGCGCCGAGAGCACCCTGGATGATTTGTCGTTTGGTACCTATGCGCTCTTCATTGGTACCGCCCTCGCGATTACTGCCTTCCCGGTCCTGTGCCGTATTCTCTCCGAGCTGCAGCTGCTTAGTACTGCCGTCGGAGTCACAGTTCTCGCTGCTGGAATTGGAAACGACGTGACTGGATGGGTCCTTTTGGCCCTGAGTGTTGCGCTCGTCAACAACGCCTCCGGTCTGACAGCCCTTTACGTCTTTTTGACGGCTGTCGCGTGGGTGCTTTTCCTCGTATTCGCCGTCCGACCCGCCTTCATCTGGATTTTGCGCCGCAACAACGCCATCCAGAACGGGCCTTCTCAGACCATGACGGGTTTGACATTACTTCTAGTGCTGATCTCCTCTTGGTTCACTGGTGAGTACCATTCGCAATCGAGTCATGCCCTAAGCTAACTGGTAAAAATAGCGGCCATTGGCGTCCATGCTATTTTTGGCGCTTTCCTAGTGGGCCTCATCTGCCCCCACGACGGAGGTTTCGCCATCAAGCTCACTGAGAAGATTGAGGATTTGGTGACAGTGCTCTTGTTGCCTCTCTACTTTGCACTCTCAGGTCTGAACACCAATCTTGGCTTGCTAAACGATGGCAAGACCTGGGGTTATGTGGTTGCCGTTATTGCGTGCGCCTTTTTCGGCAAGATCGTTGGCGGCACCCTCGCTGCTCGCCTGTGCAACTGCCTGTGGCGCGAGAGCTTCACCATTGGTGCCCTCATGAGTTGCAAGGGTCTTGTCGAACTTATTGTCTTGGTGAGTCCCACGTTTCCGCAAATCTGACTTAGACACTGACGTTCAGTAGAACATTGGCCTGCAGGCTGGCATTCTCTCGCAGCGCACTTTCACTATGTTTGTCGTCATGGCACTGGTATGTCTCACACTCCTTATTATAATTCCTCTGTTAATCATAATCTAGGTCACCACCGTCACCACCACGCCCTTGACACGCTGGCTCTACCCCGTGTGGTACCGCGTGAAGGTTGAGAAGTGGCGCCGCGGTGAGATTGACTGGGACGGCAACCCACTTGTCACTGAGGCCCAGGCCTCAGAGAACAGGATGGAGGAGGCCCTGGACAAGGCATCGACCCGCCGTCTCACCCTGCACCTCCGTCTTGACGCTCTCGCCGGTCTCTTCAACCTCGTCGCCCTTCTCGGAGGCGCTAAGAAGGCACCGGACTCGGACTCTCCTGTGAAGGAAAAGGAGGAGGGTGCAATCCCCGCTGCCGACACCGCTCCTCCGAGCGTTGTGTCCATGGAGCCCGTCCGACCTACCACTCGCCCGCTCGAAGTACACGGTGTTCGCCTCGTGGAACTCACGGATCGTACTTCTTCTGTCATGCAGTCTGCGGAACTGGACGAATTCGCTAATCGCGATGCCGTTTTTTCAGCTTTCCAGACATTCTCCCGACTCAATGGCGTCGCTGTGGCGGGTCAAGTTTCAGTCATTCCTACGTCGGCATATGCCGAGACCATCTCCAAGCGGGCCGAAGAGGCCAAGTCCGACTTTATGCTTATTCCCTGGAGCTCTCACGGTGGCCTTGCTGAGGACAACTCATCAGTGCCGTTCGAGACCAGCTCAGTAAACGATCGATTCTACAGCAAATCTTACATCGATTACGTCCAGGGTGCCATTGAGCGAGCGACTTGCACCACAGGTATCTACATCAACCGAGGCATCAAAGACGCGAGCGGGTCTAAGCGACCAACTCTCTCTCGAAGCCCTTTTACTGGACTCTCAGTACACAGTGCCCATGATGGTCCTATCATGCGCACCCCTGTGGATCACGACCAGCGTATCTTCGTTCCGTTCATTGGTGGCAAAGACGACCGAATGGCTCTTCTCTTTGTTCTCCAGCTGGCCCATAACCCTCATGTGTCCATTACCGTTGCCCACTTCAACTTGAACGACGATGAGGTAGAACACGTTTCCCCGGACAGCGATCCTTCCACCAGCAACGGCCTGGGCAAGAATGTTGCCCGTGAGCCGTCCGCCACTGATCTTGATCTTCTGAACACGGCCAAGAAGAACGCCTCGACGGCGCTTGAGGGCCGTGTGACGTTTACCGAAGTTGTCGTTGACTCGATCCGCGACCTTCCTGCACGCGCCGTCACCGTGGCACGTGAGACAGTGGGCAAGTCTCGCTTGAATGTTGGTGACTTGATTGTCACTGGAAGAAATCATGCCTGTTTTGAGAACCTGCTCCATGCCGATTTCGGACTCGAGCGGGACTTCCAGAAGACGGTTGGCGTTTTGGGTGATGAGATCGCTCGCGCTGGGATCAACGCGGGCCTGTTGGTTATCAACGATTGGGAATCGAAATGATAGTGCCCTAAAACGGTACATTTTATGCATATAAGAACGCGGATGGCGTCTTTGAGTTTGGGTTTTAATAGTTGGATACACCACGCAAGGATGGGCAAGAGGTTATGCTCACGATCATTGGCACAGGAGAGATTGTGTTTGAATATGTTATTTGGATTAGGGGATATTCGCATATCCCAGATCATTTACGACCAGACCTCGACCACTTGGGCCGAGATGATCACGAGCTATGAATACAACGTCTCTTACAACTATCTTTTGCAACTTCTCTACTTGAGGAAACCAACGCGCCAGCTATTGCAGCTATTACATGACAGGTGAACAATTTCCAAACAATTTGCTAAATTACAAAGTAGTAAAGTCTCGCCGCGACATCGTATTCAAAGATGACCTCGGCGCTCATCTGGTCGACGTCGATTTGAGCATGTTGCCACATTTGCACCTCGTATCCTTTGGAAGCGCTATTGAGCACAATATCGGCACACAGCCAGCGACTCGCGATATTTTCTGGAGAATCGGGTTCGAGATCGCCTTGGATTTCGGTTCCGGGTACGGGAGCCATGACGACGACGAAGTTCTTGCCGGGTTGGGCCAGAGGATGCCCAGATGGGGGATCCCAGCTGACGAACATTCCCGGGCGGATTCGCTGCCTCCACGGCATCCAGCGGATTCCGGGGTCGGGCTCTTGGCTGTTCGGCTTGTTGCTGAGCGCATCCATCGCTTTCTTTGCGTTCATGGCCTCGGAGTCGATGTGCACCAGCCACAGCTTCGCTCGGAAGGCCCTGGCCTGCTCGATACTGATGCCGTGGGTGTCGAGGCACCGGGCTTCAAAGTCTGGGATGGGCAGATGGAGGAGTTGTGTTCCTGACTCGGTGGGTGCGAGGATGGCGGGATCGACGGGGGGTGAGCCCGACTGTATAGTGGTCAGTATTGTTGATCACCTATTTAGGGAATGAGGATGGGGGGATCTTACGTTCTCCTGGATCCATTCCTGGAGCTTCTTGTTTGTCCATGTCACGGGTGCTCTGGGATCATCCACCACAGGCGGCTTCCGGGGGAGCAGGACGCGCAACGTCTCGGCGTACCGCAGCGTGTTCCGGCTGGGGCCAACGTCGGCGAGCGACGGGTTCACGCACGCGATGACGACCGTCTTGCACGGGCGATGCGCCGCCGGGTCCAGGACGTGCTTGAGGATCTTGGTCAGTGAGCTCTGGCGCCAGGGCACATGCGGCTTGCGCAGGCCGGCGGCGACGGCGGCATTTGCCTCGGCCTTGCCGCGGATGCAGTCCTTGAGCACCGACAGGCTTGTGTTGATCTCGCGCGTCTCCTTGATGCGCGCCGCGCCGTGCGCCGCCGTGTCGCGGGCCGCCTCCGAGCCCGCCAGGTCGATCATGTACAGCATGCCGTCCTCGGCGGACGGGCGCGCCGCGTTCTCGATGCGGATGCGGCAGATGGCGTGCGAGCGCGACGACGAGCTGCTCTTGTCGGTGACCTCGGTG
>JAANBB010000058.1:0-152380 GCA_014621425.1 Cylindrodendrum hubeiense | reverse complement strand
CGTGGCCGGCGCCGAGTATTCTGTACGCCCAGTGGACATTGCAGGGCGCAGCCGAGGCGACGGCCAGCTATCCAGATTGCCAGGCTTGCCAGGCCAGGAGAGCCCCTGTATCAACTAAGCAGAGGTGAGGCACAAGGTGAGGATCGGCGAACGGCGAACGGCGGCTACGCAGGGAACTGCCCATCATCATTCCTTCGCCTGCCGCCAAGGATTCGAATTATGGATTACGACGAGTACGACAGACGGCATCTTCCACAAGGGTTCGCACCGCATCCATCACATCCATCACATCAGAGCAGGCCAGCTGAATTGAGTTCATTTCGTTTCATTGTAATTTGATGTCGTTTCATTTCGTTAAAGGCTTTTAGTTTCACCTCTGCTGGCCCGTTTATCATCGCCAGAGGGAATACATGACAACTCAGATATGAATACAATCAATCATAAACGCCCCCCAATCCCCAGCCCCTCCGAAATAACTTGTACAAGGGAACATGAAAAGGAAATAAAACAAAACCAGACCGCTATTCCTCCCAGAGTCCAAGCCGGCCAAGTGTGTTGCAGCGCGAGCCACCGGTATGTGTATCATGCATTTCCCTCCCTGCCGTTCCCCTTTGGTGTGCAACTAGTCCCGTCGAATCGTACAAGAAACAAAGAAAAAAAAAACACCTCGGCCATGCTCTCGGAATGTTGACATGTTCCCGCTCGCTCGCTTGCTAGCTTGCCAGTTGTTGTGCTTCCAAAGGAGACTCGCCACCTGGCCCTCTTGGCTCTTGCTTGGCTTTCGCTTTGCTTGTCCAGGCCCCTCCCCCTGTGGCAACATTCGGAACAATCGATCATGAACAAGATAGATGAAAGAAAAAAAGTGCACAAACAGAATTGCCGTGTGGTTTCCCTGCCTTGTGCCAGTCTATAATACGTGATTCCAGTTCCAGTGCAATGCTAATTCCTGACGCTCCAGACACGACCAAGCGTGGTGTATGCATATCCCTTTTCCTTTCCATTCCCGTGTATTGCTTCCCATAAAAATATCAACCCAAAAAATTACCAACACCGCTCACGCTTCGGGGGGGGTATCCGTCCATCTTTATTTTTTTCATGCGCCGTGTTCAGACAAAGGGAAAAAATGGGTACCGGCAGTACATGAAAGCGACTGTTCAAAATGAAAAGAAACGAGTGCTTCCGCCAGGGTACAAGAAACACAAATCCCACCGCTTCATTGCGCCAGGATCCTCTCGGATCGTGGAATAACATGTGGTGTGAAGATCAACTCCCAAAGGCCCATGGTCCAGGGGGTTGTTGAAAAGAAAGTTGAAACGAAAGACGTCAGTTCACAAAACTGCCCGTCAAATACTCGAGTATTGAGTAATAAAAATATGTCCACAGAAGAAATATAGTGTTACAGATCAAGCTTCCAATCAAGGATAGCTATCAAAGCTCGTCTTCTCTGTGCTGGACTTGTCCATCGTGCCCCGGGGGCTAGTGTTGATTCGGCTAAAGACCTTGCCGCCCAGACGGTTAAACTTGTTGCTGTCCTGGCTGCGGCGGGGCGCCTCAATCATCATCTTCTCGACCGATTCCACATTGATCTTGCAGAAGAGCTTCGAGAAGAGATACTGGTCACCAGCATGGTTGAGAAGGGGCAACGTGCGGTATCCTTGCTTGAGATTGGTGAGCTTGGCAGTGTAGGTAGCCACTGCCGGTCGTTCGTTGTAGCTCTCGCCGTCGCTGGAGAGCTTGACCGACCATCGAACGAAAATCAGTTCAGGGTGCTTTGTCGTGACCTTGAACTTGAATTGGCGGTCGAACATGGGGTTAAAGCCGTTCTGACGAATGACATCAGTCTGAACTTTCAAAGGCGAGTCCAGGTCCGGGGATATGCTCGATTCGGGATCCTTCTTGTCGCGCTTGTCGTTGGCGTGGAAGATCTCCACCTCGACATACGGATCCATCGACTTATTGGCGGGGAGGTTGGCTGGTCGCATGAGCTGCTGCGCCGAGATGACATCAATGCTGAATGACACGACGCTGCGCTCCTTCTTGCCCTCTGCAATGTCGGCGTTAAAGGGCAAAACCTGGATGTCTCGGAGTTCTGCGGGCTTGTGAACGTAGCCCGAGCAGTCCGACCCGCCATCGAACATGGCGCGGTTGATCTGCATGCCCAGGTCAAAAGTCTGCCAATTGAGTGCCGCCATCTGAACTCCACGGCGCCAGTAGTGGAGGGGTTCAAAGTTGTTGGATGTGATTCGGGTTCGGTCGGGGTAAACCCTCATCATGTAGCGCATGTTGTGAATGTCGAGAGCCATCTTCTCCTCCTTGACCCGAGAGTGCTTAGCGAAGCTCGACTCCATGAAGGAGAAGATGTGGTTGTATTGCTTAGCCTCGGTGGTGTCGAATCCAGCAAACTTGACGCCGGCGCAGTAGACACCGAGATCTCCAAGGACCTTGACCGTCTTGTTGGAAGCTTTTCTGGTTCTCTCACCGCCACTCTCGTTGTCGCTGGTGCTGCTGCTCATCATATCCTGGACCCGACCCTCGGTGATCGTGTTGACTCGGGTCTTGCTGACCAGTCGGCGCGAGGAGTGGCTGGGGCTGAGCATGGGGCTCTGGGGGAGCGACTGCGATGGGATCAAAGTGGTGCCGTCAATCATGGGACGAGTCAATGGCGAATTCAGGCTGTTCAGGCTGTTTCCTCGTCGACGACCTCTGAAGTCGGTGGCGAGAGGCTCCTCTTTGATCTGCGGCTTCTTCACCTTGATGAGAACGCGCTCCATGAGCTCGGATGGGGATGGAAGCTTGTCGGGGGAGTCTTCCAATGTCTCGAGGACCAGTCGAGAGCCAAATGCTTCCTTGATGATTTCGACCATGAGCACTTGCTGGGCCGGGTTGCAGTGAACCTCAAGTGAAATCCAGAGCGGGAATTTTGACTTGACAAAGGCGTATTTGTTGATCGTAGTCATGACCTCCCGGAAGCTGATCGAGGTGGTCAGCGTGCGGCCGTGGTTGACCTCGGGCTGACCGGAGCTGCCATCCCAGCAGTCGACCTCGACGCAGCGGCAGCCTCGGACCAGAGACGAGATGTAACCCTCGACGCTGGACTGGCCGGCGACCTGTCGACCGAGGAGGTAAGTGTTGTGAGAGCTCGAGATGATGTATTCGTTCATAGGGCGGTCCAGGGTGTATGCCTTGGGTTCCGCCACAATAGGCATGTTGTGCTCCGAGGCCAGGAAACCAACCAGGGCAGCTTCCGACATGACCGGCATGTCAGGGGTTTCCGCGTCGTCGGTTCGGAACTGGCGGCTGAAGTAGGCAAAGTGCTTCTCCCACATGGTGAGGTTAGAGTCAACATCCTCACCTTGGACGTCTCGCAAGAAGGCGAGAAACTCAGGCAAGGTGATACCAGTCTCGGGGTTAGCTGCAATGCTGCGGATAATTCGCTGGACATCGTGTCTCTGCTTCATCCGGCGGACAAAATCCTTGAACTCGGTAAAGTTCAGCTTCTCTCGTCGTCGAGCGTCAGAGCGGAAGAAGTTGGTCTCCATGGTCCACTGCGAGATGTAGATGTGCAGGTTTTGGCAGACTCGCTTCACTCCAGCAATGTCTAGCTCCTCTTGTCCAGGGCTACGGGGTTGGGTGCCAAACTCCTTTGCCATTTCAGACTGCCAGTACTGCGCAATAGCTCGGTCGTTGAAGGTCATCAGTGAGGTCATCAAATCCTGGCGGTGCTTCAACATGGCGTCCAGAAAATCAGTCCAACCTTTTAGACTCTCTTTGTCATCTGTGACAATGTGCAGAAACTTAGTTCTCGAGTTCTCGGGGACAGTATAGATAATTGTGAACCAGTTATCCGTTGTTGAAAAGTCGGATACTCCAAAGTCGAGGCAATATTGTTGAACATCGGAACCAGTTCGAATCTCCTTGATCTCATCAACGTGCAGGGACTTGTTGGGGCGTGTCGGGTCCCAGGAGAGTTTGTTGGATTCGGTCTCATAAACAAGGTTGACCCGCCTCGTGCGGTTTTTCCTGGATACTTTGAGAACTGGGCTGCCATTCTGGAGCTGAGCTGGTAGCACAGGTCCTGCCATGGTGCTAGCGCTGCCACTGATAGAGCCGGCGGTGCTGTTGCCTGATGAGGTCTGGGTGGTGCCGTCAAGGCCCAGCAACGAAATGGCATCGTCTTGCACCGGATCCGCCTCCTCGTCGGTGTCAGTGAGGGCGTTCGACTCTGTCTGAGCAGTGGCATTGCTGTCACTGCGGCGACGCAAGATACTAGGGCCAACGCTGCCATCACGGCTGGCAGGGGCGGCTGAGGATTGTCGTCTCCTGCTAGCGAACCGGTGGGCACGGTTGGAGAACCGGCGCATGAGATTGCCCTTGGGCGCAACCTCGGGCATTGTGCTAGGGATGTTGGTGAAACTTTGTCCCAGCGAGGTGGTGCTTGTCTTGCGAGACAATATAGACTCCGGCAGCTGGAAGTTGGAGGGGCACGGTTCCTCGTCCCGGCCGCGCATGGGTTCAGGCGACGCCTGAACAGAGGAGCTTGTGGTTAGAACAGCGGTATCGGGTGACATGATGGGCGATCCTTGTTGTGAGTTGGAGGCCACAGAGGACGCACTGATGGCGGACAAAGGAACGTTGGAGGGCTGGATGTGTGAGTGAAAGGCCGTCTGAACCTGGCTAGGGGAAGAGGTCGGCAACTGGGCCGGTAGTGAAGACATGTCTGTTTGTAATTGAGGTGGTGACGGTAGAAAGTGGTGTGGTTCGGGGTCTGGATTGGGGAGAGACATGGCAGTGCTTGTAAGGTGTTTGCACTATGTGAGTGAGCCAGGGCGCATCTGAAGGTTGCGTCGACATATATAAGATATCAGGCAGTATGAGGAGCCATGGTGGGACGGGCTTGGGGCAGTGATTTGCGGGGAAGAATCAGTTGCAAAGGGCGATCTCCTGTTGGAGCGGTGGTCGTGGACCTGGGGTACAGCCAACGTCAGGCGAGATGCCGCGGGAACTGAGCGAGGGCGTGGACGGACGAAGGTATCAACGTGGATGCAGGGACGAATGCAGCACGAGAGCGCCGTAAAGTGGGCCGCAATGAGCGAGGCCCAGCCGTGGAGTGGGAGCTGTGGAGGTGCAGTCGAGGCCGATCTGATGCGCGGAGACGTGCCAAGTTCGTGGCAGCGTGGTGAGCTGGCAGAGGTGGGATATGCAGGTGGCTGCTTTTGGGCCGCCTCGGGGTGTTGGTTGGAGTAGGGCAGCCTCGGGTCCGTGGGGAGGCGGGTGACTGCAGCACGGCACAGCGCGGTGCAGCGCAGAGCGCGGAGGCGAGGCCGAAAAAAGAGAAGTCAAGATAGAGCACCCGTCGAGGGTCACGGCTCGTGGTGAGTTGGCGTCGTCCAGCAAACGCGCAATTGGCAATTCGATCAACGCAGAATGGCGGGTCCTCCGGGGCCTTTTTCCAGCAATTTCCTCCTCCGATAGGTCTGTGGTCAGGTTGCGCAGCTCGGGACGCTCGCGAGACGTCGTGGAGGCGGTTCTTGCCGGGTGCTGTTGGTGGAGATGGAGAGGTGAGAAAGCCGCCACAACGGGAAGCGCGGTCGGTGGGTTCTGGGACTTGGCCGCTGGCGCAGAGCCGCAGATACAGTCGCAGATGCAGAGAGGTCAGGTGAAGCCGGGACAGGGCCTGGCAATGGCGGCGGCGTTGAAGGGTTGAAGTTGCAAGGGCGCGTTCGCTGAGTCACCCAATGCGGATACTGAGGAACAAAGTCGAGATCGTAGGTCGGGGATCGCGGATCGCTCGCAAATCTTCCAGAAGTTGCAACTTTGCAGCTGAGTATTCCTCGGGCAGGTCTGGTGCAGTTGCGGCGAGTGAGAGGGCGATAATGGCGTGTGTCTGTCCGTGAATCTGTCTGTTGAGTGTTGAGGATGGAGGCCGAGGCAGACAGAAAGAAAGATTCTCGAGGTTGAGGTTGTAGTTTGGTGGTAGAATTGGTGGAGCTGGCGTGGGTGGGTAGTAGAATTGGGGGGAGTCAAGGTAGTAATAAGTAGTGGCAAGTAGTAGCTCGGGGGGCAAAGGTGGGAAATCCAGAGGATAGGTCCAGTAGGTCAACGGGCAGAAAAAAAAAAGGTAATTCCCAGGTGGGAAAGGAGGGAGGAGAGTAGGGCGCTTTAAGTGGAAGCAGGACCAAGAGGCAAAGCTGGGCGCGGGAGCGGGAGCGTCTTGTATCTGGGCTGGGGTCCGGGAAATTATGGCGGGATGGACAGCAGCCAAGAAGGCCTTCTTTATTTGGAGCGCTGGACGACACGAGAGCGTGCGCGCTGGCGGTGCCTGTCCAGTCTGTGCCTGAGCCTATGCCTGCTCATCGGTCTCAGTTGGGAGGAGCAGCAGCGCGCAGTGCGTGGAGCGTAGAGGCAGAGGAGCAGCAGCAAGCATCAGCGACGCAGCCAGAGCCACAGGGTGGGCAGGCAACCAGGGGCGGGGGGGGAGGCAGAGAATTGATTGATTGCTTTGGCTTGGGACGGGGGACTGGGGCCTGGGACTGTGAGTGACGGGGGGTAGACGATACTGGGGACTGGGGAGCGACCGGGGGGGCGTGTGGCTCGCCGAAGAACAGCGTCAGTGTGAGGGAGAGTGGGAGGGGCCGACGACAGGGAGAAAAGGGTGAGGGATTGACAGACCGAGGGAGACGGCGAGGGAGAGCGGATGGACGAGAGCCACACGGCCACAGGGCCTTGGTGACGGCGAGGGTGGGCGTAAGAAAGGGCCCAAGTGGCACGCTCCCAGGTGCAGATGCTCCCCGACAAACCCTGTTCGCAAGGGGAAAGGGGGTCGCCAGGGTGATACAGGGCGTCGACATATCACGAGATGGGCAGTAAGAACAGGAACAGGGCGAACGAGCCAAGGCACGGACTTGACAGGGCCAGGGCGGCCCAGATGATACAGCCCAGCCCAGCGCACAGCACACCGCACCGCACAGCACAGCACCCAGTACCCAAGCAACGCACCCAAGCACCCGCACAGCGCATCAAGGCTACACAGTCGTGGGAGTCGTGGGAGTCGTGGGCGTCGTGGGCGTCGTGGTCATGGTGTTAGTCACCGACGTGGGCGAGTGCCGGATGGATCGCAGCGCAAGGCATCCATCAGTGCAGCAGAGCCAACCCCCCTCCCCTCCTCTCCGCAGGCTCCCCTCCCCGGCAGCGGTAGAGCTCGCATCAGTCCCCGTCATTACATTACACCTAGGTAGTTACGAGTTACGCAGGACAGCAGAAGGAAGATAGCAACCCGCTAGGAATGGCTGACCGAGCCTGGACAACAGCCAATGCGAGTGGGAAGGGATGGCATGGTGACATGGAGGGAATGACGGATGATGGGCATGACTTGATAATGGCCAACTAAGCATGGGTCCGGGGGGAACGCTGTGTACGAAGGACGCCAGTCTGCGAATGATGGTGTATCCATCCGTGTGTAAGAGGGAGAGAGAGACAAGTCAGTGTGGTGTGTGTGCGCCTGTGTGGCATGGATGGGGACGGAACGTGGTTGAATGACGATACGATGGGGCTTGCACTGGGCTCAAACATGATGTAGTGACTTGGCGTTGGTGGGGTTCCTGGTGCACTTTTTGGTGAGGGGAGCCCTGGAAGCCCTGAAGCCTCAATGCCCTGAAGCCCGTGGTGGCCTTTTTTTGGGTAGTGGGATTGAGGCTTGGAGGACCTAGGAGCTTGGGGGGTNCTGGCACGGGAGGGGGGGCTTGGGGCTGGGCCTGGCGAGAGGAAGCGGATCCGCCAATGCGCCTGAAGGGCGATGGAGGGCGATGGATGATGGATGATGATGGTAGTGGGACACCAGGCAGTGTGATTCTGTGGGAGGATGAACGAGAGAATTGGATGACGGGTCCATTATTATTTGCGTCGTCTCCAATTGGCGTCTTCCGGCGCCGTCCTTCGCCCCCGTCTGTCGGAGTTTTCACTTTTCCGTCTTTCGTCTATTCAGAGTGCGGCAGTGTGACTCTGAGTGTGGACAGCCAGCGAGGCGCCAAGAGGTGGGACAGACTACCAAAAGGTCGGTCTAGTATAGCTCTCCCATCCAACCTAGTCCCCCCCCCCCTCTTCCGCTGGCTTCCAGCTGGCAGTTCAGTCAGCGAGCCCGAGCCTAAGCCCAAGGCCCCAATGTCCTGGTGGTGGGGAAAACGCCATTCATACTTTCCATCTATCGCCGGGTGTGGGATGGAAAGGGAGAGAACGAGGCCAACCATATTTTGGCGCGTGGATGCCGTACCGTAAATGACGGTGAGATATGAGGAGATTAGGAACCGAGGAGAGAGACAAGAAAGCGAGAAAAGAGGCAAGCTCCTTGGCCATCTTCGTCCCTCCTCGTTCCGGTTCACGGATCGCGCAAGTTAGCCTGGCCATGAGGCATGAGGATCTGCCTATCCCTCCAGCTCGTAATTCCAGCACGGCGCACCAAGAAAACGATAGGCATGCGGTCCCGGAGTGATCCGCAGGAGCCGTAACGTTTCGGCCAATGTTCAGGAGGGCAGTGCGCAAAGGGGTGTCGCGCCGCCAGATGATGAGCAACAGACGAATAATGACGATGGACCACGGAACAACCATTCGGAGTCTTGCCCGTTGCCCTCGAGTACACGGCCGCCTCGGCAGATGCTGTCTGTCATGTCAATCATGCCATCCCAAAGGTTTAAGCATGGACTGCACGGCTGGAGCTAATGAGATACGAGCGCGAGTGTATGCTATGCTTAGTGATCGGATGGAGGGGGTCGGACACTAGCAGGCGGCCGAACGACTGGATTAGGTCCCTTTCATCGTGCATTTTTCTTTTCCCTTGTTGTCGGTCAAGAAATTTTTCATTCCCATTGGGTGCGCCAAGGGCGAGCCAGGGCATGATCACGAGGGAGGCAAACGAGGTTCCTAGCTTCATCGACGTCAGGTAGCTCCTAGCTTGGTTGTGGGCAAAGCAGAGGTGCAGAGATGCAGAGGCGCAGAGGCGCGGAACCAACAGAGCGGCACGGTCAAGTACTACGGTACAGTACCACGAGAAGCCCAAACAGGGCCCGAGCAAGGCCCAAGGCTAGTCCCCGCCCCAGGCACGAAGGCCAGTACGAGGTACGAGATGCTAACTTGGGAGCTGATAGTCGGAGTGTTGCTCGTACTCCGCACTGCATTTAACGATGCTCGTACTCGGGGGAGCCAGTTGACAGTTACCGGCGCCGTCGGTCAGCAGGCCAAGACCAAGATGACCTGGGTAAGGTAGGGAGCGCGAATGTGAGACCAGGGCAGTCCGGCCCCCGGATAGTCACAGAAAAAGAACAATTCCATGACCGGGGGGGACAGCCAGATGATGAGCGGCGCCTCCAAGTTCCAGCTTCCAAGGCCAAAAGGTACCGTACCCGTTTGTGTGTACCCGCCTCGGCCGGTACCTCGCCATGTGCCCGGCGCACCCAAGACAAGGATCTGCCGACAGGGCCTGGCCGAATCTTGCCACCCCCCTTTATCGCCTGGACAAGGGGGACGAGCAGGCCGGTCGCGGTACCTTGGCCGACACCACGAATAGGCTGCGAAGCCAGGTACCGGCCAAATCGATCTCCTGGCCTTGCCCCAGGCCCTGGACGAGTTGCCCAACATCGGCGTCAGGGGCTGGGAACCTCGTGCTGCCAGTGCAGTCGTCGCCCCAGCGCCGTCGCGAGCGGTCAGCAAAGGCCCAGCGCGCCGGCTCATACGGAAGCGAGGAACCAGAGTAGCGCGCTGGAGCTCGCCGGCCGAGCATTTGAGCCCAAGCCATGACCTCAGCTTAACGCGATGCATGGTGTTCGATATCAGTTCCATCAAGCAAGAAGGAAAAAACACCCGAGACTAGCAGAAAAAAAGTTCAAAGGAGATACGGGGTGATGGTCATGTGCACCACACCCTGTTCCCGATCCTGCCTTGTCGGGTGGGTCGTGGAAGAAGTTGTCCAACACTCGCTCTGCCCTGAATGCAATGTCTGCCTTGAGTTGGCCCCCGGTTGGCCTGGCGCTGCTCCGTGAAAATTGAGGGAATCGTGAAAGGCCAGCAGCAGCCTGTTAGCAGCCTGTAGCTGACCCAACCCACACTCTGCCACATTCTAAATTGTGTTTCACGATGCAAGCGCCCTGGGAATGACCCAGCGACGCGTCTCACATGCCCAACTGCATCCCCAGTATCAAGGTTCGCAGTGGCCGACGCCTCTCTATTTCGATCATCGCACTGCTCTTCCGCCAGGTTCTGTTGGACAAGTTCAAACGGGCGCGACCACAGCGCGCTCAGGCTGTTAGCGCGACTCGTCCCCTCTAGCAACTCTCAGCTGCCACGCCCGCAACGGGTCTGGGCAGGGAATCCAGGCAAGGACCTGTGGGCGGCTTGTTTGAGACCGCCCTTAGCCCCGACTACTTCACGTCTCGACCCGGGGAGGTAGTCCCAAATTTACCCAGAAAGCCAGATTGTCGCACCGCCATCCTTCATCCTGCAGCCTCTAACTTCCGGACCTTTCAGTCCACAACTACAGGACGCACGTTGCTCGCTGGCGTGCCCGGGCGATGTCCGCGTACCCACTACCGCGGAACCGAACAGAGGGCCTTCGATCCACGGGGCAGACGCTGCTCTGGGAAAATGTGACCCATGCTCAGCCCTGGACAGACCAGTGCTGTCAACTTTGGGCAAGCGAGCTGTTCCTTGCTGGCGGCTGACGAGATATTCCTTGGTGAGTTTGGTTCCCCGCCGTCTCATTTCGACGCCCGTCGACAATACGACGGGTGGTGCACCAGCTACTTGGTCGAGCAGAACAGGGTTCAGCCGTATAGGGCAGGGAGCTCGCTGCAGCGTAGTAAATTTAGGAGCACAGCCATTCACACGCACACCTACGACCATTTGCACGCATCAATACGTCTTAAAAGCTGGCAATGGCTTATAATATCTCTACTAAAATAAATAAGACAAAGTCTAATAATAATAGCGACGTTGTATCACTTCATGAGGTGCATGGTACCATTTGTTTATGTTTTATTTTTTATTTTTATGTGGTTGGAAACTCTGTTCTCACCTAGAGTGCGAGACACGCAGGCACGCACCAACTCCAGGTGGGCTCAATGCTGTAAGTTGGGACAGTGGTACATTGCGAAGCGTGGTAGACTCATACAAACACATGTACCCAGCGAGTGCGAATGGAAAAGGTGTGCGTGCGAATGTGATGCTCAAATTTAGACGTGATTCGCATCGTCATCCTCGTCCGCAGCTGCACCCCAGGCGAGCGAGGGTCCGTCAGCGAAACACAAGAGCGACGGTAACGGAGCATCAAATCCACTCCAAGTGACGTGGCAGCACTCTCCCGTCTATTTCGACTGTTACAGATCTAGCGGATATTGCAATGCCTCACAACTGACATGGCATAGCCTGACATGGCCACCGATAGGTGATAGGGTGGGAGCCTCTTGACCACCGTCACGTCCGGCTCCAGCGTGTGCTTCCCCGTGCCCTCCTCGCCACGGCTGGGCTGAGCGACACACAAAGGGGCGGTAATGATGGCCGCAATGCCTAGGCGCGAGCGGCCCAGACGGCGATGTGCCCAGACATGCCCAGACATGCCCAGATGGCAAGGTACCGTCCGGGAAAAAAGGGATGTGGGGAAAAGGCCAATCGCGTCCAAGGGCCCCAGAGGGTTGGGTTGGCAAGGCGTCATGGCAAGGGAAAAAACTTTTGTTGCAGCAAATGTCCCCGAGACCGAGACCTTCAGCCCCTCTCCAAGTCCCAGGTCCCAGGTTCCAGTGGCACACCCGCCATTGCGATGGGCTCGACAGTGTTCGGCCGCCGGCGGTCTGATTCGAGGACAGAGACAATGGGTTGGGGCCGGAACATCTTGAAACAAACGCCTGGGACAGCCAACAGGCGGAATGAGATCATCACGTCGTCGATCCTCTGGCGCCGACTCCCGTCATTTCCTTGTCCGTGGGCTCCAGCCAAACAAAAAAGGGAGACAGGGCGCCGGTGGTGAGGAGCTACGTACTACTATGTACGTACAGGAGCATGGGGGGTGTGGGCATTAAAAACATGCCTGGAGAATGGAGAGCTGCAGCTAGGATGGCATAGTGGGTCCCCGTTTGGGTATCTCGGCCGCACAGTACAACCAGAATCCGTCGCCTTTCGACAGTCGTCACTCGTCAGTCTGACCCCCGCCTCTGTCACGAACCTTAGGTGCAGCACGTCTCTGCAGCCTTGTCAGTGCCCCGCCATCAGCAAAGTCCCGCGATTGTGCTTATTCGGCTCTATCACTGCAACCTGCCATCCACGTCAAGTGAGCTGATGAGACACTGGCCTTCGGGAAATCCGGGGGTACCATCGCCAGCGCCCGCGGAAGTCGAAGCGCTCTCCGAACGCACTCTCGGACCAGAGCCAACACCCGCCCAGCGCGGGATGGAGACTAACAAGATCTATCCTCTGGGCCGTCGAGTGAACCCTGCGTCGACACTCTCCAACCATGTTGTGGCGTAGCGACTCTGCATTGCACATCACGGCGACCCGGGGGTGGACCTGTCCACCTCTGTCGCTTGTGCGAGCAGCCCGTGCCGCGCCGTTTCGAAGTGGTCGAGTCCAATTGCGGAGTCTCGCGGGTCAGCATTCATCGGAATCCCGATATACACCGACATTTGGACAATCACCATCATGATCATGTGGTGTCGCTGAGCGAGTCCCGTTGCGGAGCCGCTTGGCGAGCGCACCTTGCGTCGGTGACAAAGAAGATAACTGGACACGGCCGGATCGCCGCAGACAGCCAGAGGCAGCCATGGCGACATCATCACATCACATGCGGTGTTTGCCATGCGATGAGCAGCTCCAATGAGACATCGCCCATCGGACCACTCCAGCGACCACTACCAGCGACCGCTCCAGCGACCACTCCAGTGGTCCTTAGGTTGCTGGAGGCCGTTCAGGAGAAAGGCGGCACGGGGGCTCGCCGCCCACTGACAACCCAGTGACAACGAAACACAAAAGCAATGTCGCTGTCGAAATGCACCGACGAGCTGGGCCAGGCATAGCCGCTGCGAGGGCTGTGATTTGCTGGATGCAGAGGGAAGTGTGCGACGTGGGGGAATGACGTTCCCGTCCCGCAATCTACCCAATCGGCTGAGACATTAAGTGGTGCCGATACCCGGTCCCTAGGGTGATCTCAAGGGCCCCCCGCTGTGAGACATGGGTCCGGGGCCGCCTCACTGGTGTCTATGGGATTTGAGTGAGCAAACTGACGTTGATTGTTCCGGTGCGGTCGACGACAGGGCCGTTGCTTATCTGGGACTCGATCATATCGAGTTGCGGAACAGATGGGACAGGCAGCGCCCACCACTTCCCATGTCCGCCCAACGCCTTCAACGCCATCACCCACAATTCGGACTCTCAAACTGGTCCAAATCCGGGGTACGATTTGCTGCCTAGTCAGTGATCACCGGCGGCAGGGCCAGAATAGAGACCGCACGGTTTTGCCTTGGTCGCAACCGCAGAGATTAATGTGGGCGCTTGGAAGTGACCACTCCCTAGCCAAGAGTAGTGACGTGATTGGTCCCGCACCACGCAACAGGGTGACGTAGGGGTTCTCAGAAACTCAGGGCGGGACGCGCGGAGCAAGAAAAGGTACCCGAGAACGATGCAGCGTTGCGATGCAAAAGCAGGTGTGGAGGGTGTCACGCGGCGAGCATGGACAGGCTGGAATGGGACAGTTTTTACCGCCCCCAACACACCTTTAGAGCTTCGCGAGCCCTGCTTAACTGGCTGGATGCTAACTAGTTGTTGGCATCGCTTGTCCTGCACATCAAACACACACGCACTGCACTGCACTGCACCGCACCGCATGGCATCGCGTCGCACTCACATCGCATTCATCCACATACAATTCTGGTATCAGATTTCGGACCTTGACTCGCGCCGGCGGGATGCTGCGCTCGGCATTCCTGTTTGCTCTGGCCCAGGCGCGTCCCAAGGGCCAAAACAGCTCCCTTCATTCCGCGAGCTGAGCTGCAATAGGGGCCGCGTCGGCAATTACCCAAAGTGTTGGTTCAAGGGTAAGCCAAGCCCCGCCCCTCTGACCGAATGCTAGTGCTATACGCGGGTTTGCGAAACCGAACCCCAGGCCTCGTGAAATCTAAACGCTGACCTACGTTGTATGTATCTTATCGCGGACCCGTCATCGTGCGCTGGCTACTGTACAATCGCTGTCGTTATCGGGCTCCCCTCGTGGCTCTTCGTTTTGCCCTCATGGGGCGTGATGCGCTCCGCAGTGCCCACTCTCCGAAACGCATACACAAAGACACGAAATGCTACCGTCTCCTTCCCCCTGAGGACTAGTTGAGATGCATGTCTGCCAAGAATTCCTTGGGGCCAAGATGGAACCTGCCTGACCATTCTATTGTGCCTCATTCGAGGCTGGCGTGGTCCGGTTCCTCAGTGGTAGAAAAGGGCCATGTATGACGGTGAAAATGCCGGCCATCCCGTACCAAGACTTACACCCAACACGCCCTCAATTTCGATTATACGATGGGCCGTGACCACGTGCCCGTCTAAAGCGACGCACCATAAGGTCAACCCCTTTGTGGAACGACAACCCAACCACACCAAGCCTGCCCGCCTGGCAGGCAGCTGCAGCATGCAACGGGTTTGCGGTCGAATCCTAGAGAGTCATCGGGTTGCTCCCTCTCGTGGCGCTCAATCGCGACTCGGGCGGCTTGCCCTCGACCAGGACGCAACGTGTCGCCGTCCAATCTCAGCATGCAGCCTATCGCGTCATTGCGGACGGGCAGCTGATGTGATGCAGCCATGCAATGCCATGCCAGCAACAAGTGGCACAGCAACACAACTGTGAGATTGGCCCGACGTGACACGGCTTCACTTGATGGAGCGACTAGGCAGGCGAATGCTCGGGATTCTTGAAGCCGGTCCAAGCCGGGCACAAGCCAGATCCATCGAGCAATCGGACGCGGGGGCGGCGTCTTCAGCGACAGGATTGCCCTCATTTATTTGTCAATGTAATGTACTTTCGGCACATTTGATTGCAAATTGGGTTGGCTTCGGCAGAGAGAACCCACTCGACTCCCGGCCAGTCCAACTTGAGCCTCATATTAAGCCAGAGTCCAGCTTGAGGTATCACAGACCAAGAACTCGGAGAGGCCCGTACCGAAACATCGCAGTCTGGGTCACGCGCCTACAAGTTGGGTAACATTACATGATCCGGCTCCCATCAATCCTGCCCTCGATCGATCCCAGGATGACCAGTTCCTCGTCCCTTAATTGCGCAAAGGGCATGCTGCACGAGCCATCCTCCCGCCTGCGCCCCCGCAGAAAACTGGAGAGAGGGTTGCTCGAAGAGTGATTATGCAATTGCCAAACGGTCCCTATCGGGCAATCCATGCTGCCCACATCCTAGGCGGATGGCGCATTTCGATGTGCGATACACATAAGCATCCCGCGTTGAACGCCTTGTTGCCATGGCTCATCCGGATCCGGAATTCCGACCGGACAAGTGGTGCGGATGTAGCGCGGGAGCGCCCGTCTCTTGCGCGCCTGCCGCTGCATTCCCCTCATCGCTCATCGCTCATGACCCGCGATGCAATGCGGTTGAATGCTGACGACAGCTTTACCCATGCGTCATGGATGCAGAGTTTGAGGCCGCGCCCTGGCGAGGACCCGTTGCCCAGTGTCTGGTAGGCTGCGTCGTGATGGCCTCCGGGCCTATGCAGGTCTTAGTCCTGTGCTGTCTGCCGCCCGGAGGGTAGGCCTCTGGGCGCGCGGCAGGCACGGCAGTAAATAGCTCGAGTTGTATCAACCGGCCAACTCGAGTTGGCGATAGGCGCTCCGCAGTCTACGGATGGGCACCGTGATAGGGGCGGGTTAGATGCCCCAAGTCGGAATGTCGCCACTCAACCGCCGTCCCAGCTGTGGCCCAGCGCGTCTGCAAAGTGCTCCTAGGTCAGTTTTGAAATGTTGGGCCTAGTAGTAGCTCTCCCGCCCTCTGCTGCAGCCCGTTGGCTTGAACGCGTGTGTGTTGGCCGCCATGTAAGTCGAACCAGACCAACAGGATGATGCGACACCGGGGACCAGACCCAATCGTCGCACGGAACCTCAGCGGCAATCTGAGACGGCCCCGAGTCAGTCGAGTAAGCTCTTGCAGCCGTACCCATCTACGCGCTGCATCTACTAGTTATTGCGGACCTGCCGGTACTCCCATGAACATTTCATCTCTTCACGACGGGTTTCCGACATGCTACAGTGTACACCCTGGAGGCGCGAGCCCGGAGCCCAACATGTCGTGTCCCAGGTCTCCGGGATAGCCGCATGATTTGCCAAGCTATATGCCCAACCGAAAAAAGGCGATGCTCCTGATACTGGTTTCCAGGGTGAGGGCGGTTACGCACTCCTTCCACTACCGACCCAAGTCCGTGGAATTGAAGCAATCTATTCACGACACGCTACTTCGCCCAAAATCGGCCGGGATTCGCAGCAGGCCAACTCCCGCCCACTGGCGCTCCCTGCCGGATATGGAACAGACTTCAGCGAGGGCTCGGCGCCGCCCCATGCTCCGCGGAAGGACCAGGTATAGACAGCCGCCGCAACGCGCTGCATCTTGGGACCGGATGCTAACCTGGTAACCGGTGGAATTGCAAAGGGTCTGTCTGAGACGGCCGAACTTCAAACGACACGCCCTTTTGGTAGCGGGCGCTTGGGCCTGCTGCACATCATTGATGCGAGGACGAGCAAGGGGTGCTCCTTGTCCGCGTGGGGAAATGAGGCAGAGCATGGTTGGGATCCCAGCCATGGAATAATTCTAGGTGGAAACGGGGCCAGGCTTCAATATCTTGGTGGGCGATGGATGAATTGGCCAATTTCTCGGGTCAGATCCGCGGGAGCGTCATGGAGATGGCTCGGCGCACCGGCCTCAATTAGCGGCCGCGGTGTCCGAGAGGCTGGAGCCTAGGAGATGGTGAGCTGCCAAGATATGCCTATCCCCTCGGCGTGTCCCCTTTCTGATGAGAAGCCAGCCTTGCACAGCTGGAAACCGTACAGCACCGCAACAAAGGGGCACGGCAGAACAAGGCAACCGGTTGAGGTCACACGTGTGATATGTGATGTGGTGCCATGTTGACGCGATGCGAGGTCATGGCGCTCACCAAGCACACCGCTACAACTCGGCCGTCGAGCAGATGACGAAGCTCACACCTTGCTACTTGGCCTTGTCTACTTGACGCAATTCTTGACAGACATGCAGTTGGTGGTTTGGGGAGATTCCGATACAAGGCCACGGCGAGCCGTGACAGGCCACGACATGGTATCAGGTGGCAGAGGCAGGCCGTGTAAGCTGCGGACGACGCCAATCCTGGAACGTCAAACAACGAACCAAGGCCTGGTTTGACAGGGCTGGGGTCAGCATTTCTGACGAGCGAGCTGGCCGGCATTACGTGAGGGAGCCGCGGCTCTGGTCATCTCGCCAGCGTGGGTTCAGGTTCATGTTTCATCTGTCGTGATCCGCTGGCCGCCTTGTTGGGCAAACAGTCTCGAATACGAATTGCCCATCTGCCGGTGGGACGCCGGTTGCTGTTGTTGGTTGGGGGGTGTGGTTGGGGATGGCACCTCAAGGTAGGGCCCATCCATGTTGGCTTCAGACTCAGCCTTCTAGAATCCTTCCCCAAGACTCCGGGTCCGAACCCCTGAAAGCCCATCGTCAGCCTGCCTAGAGTGCCTGTCGGTGGCCGGGCAGTTGTTGGCTGAGTGCATGAGTGTTGCCAGTTTGTCGATCATTCTCCGCAATTGACGGGGCCGGACACTTTTTTTTCGGAGGCCCAGCAGCACAAGTCTAATAATACTGCCAACGGGTTTCGCAGGCCCACCAACAGATGGAGATGCTGCGGCTGCTGTTCGTTGTTCGTTGTTCGTTGCCAGGGGGGGGGGGCCTCTGTCTCAATGCGCTTGTGACTTCTTCACAGCCTCGTTTGCGAAACAAGGCCCCCGCAGGACAGCTGCAGCCAGCCTTCTCACCGCCGATGTGAGCCATCACGGCGGGAGTTGCAGCCCGGCACCCGGCGCCGCTGATGAGTGAGGCTGGGGAGCACTGTCAGATTCATCACGGTGGAGAAGATTGTGCGTGGTCCAGTCGCGGTGCGGCGTGAGCTAGAGGAGGCATACGCCTGTCCAGTCTGTCCGACTCGTACGTCGTACCTGTGTCAGATACTATATTGCGCATCAGGCATTGCCACGACAAAGATACCAAAGGTGATTTCCAGATGTGGAAATCTATTTCTAACCGGCGTACAACTCTCGCATGTCGCAGTGGGCAAGGCTACCCCCAGCCCCATGTCATCCGTCTAAGCCAAATGACCACGCTGGCGAGCTTCTCGAACAATCGAGGCCGACAGCGTTGAGCTAGAACAATGTTACTGAGATTGGCTCATTTCCCAAGCTCCGGGGACAATATCGAAGCCATTGCTCGTTAGAGCGCGTTTAGAGTGGTTAGGCATACCAGAAGCGTGCCGGGCGTTGCGCCGGGTTGCGCCCCATCTTAGCTTACTATAATCTGTAATCTGTACGTAGTACTACTCGCTATGTAGGGTGCCAGGCTTTCAGCCCTGTGTCTCTCACCACGGCTTCACCGCGGTCTGGGCGCCGGATACCGACTTATCACGAACGGCGGGTTGACTCACAGCTAGGTCAGCTGCTGCAGGCAGCCATGGCATGTAGGCTGACACCTGCAACGACCTGCAACGGCCTGCAACATGTGCACTTGTCGAATGAGATTCCCACTGCGTGCTGCACCTCCGCCCTCGGCCTGCATCTCGGCCGTCGGCCGTCACGTCAAGCAGGCGGCCGAGCTGCATACGGCGATGGGGGGGCCCGCGTGGGCATCAGAACACGCCCCAACGGGCCAGTTGCACGCGGCGGTTGATCGCGGAGGCGGCGCCAGCCTGGATCATGTCTGGCTCGGGCCGGCCCCCACGTGTGGTGTTGCAGGCTGACCCGTCACTTTTCCATCCGTTTGCGTCCGTCGACAGTGTCGACGACACACCTCCCTCCAGTCCATGACGCTTCAGTCCGGGGGCGGGTGTTGGTGGGTGTCTGCGGCCAGGACGGGCGGACAGTGCAGTAGGTACAGTAGGTACAGACGCCATCCGCGAGACATGAACGAGTGAAGTCCAGCGAACCGAGTCCTGTGAACGGGAGGGGGTGGCTCTGGCGGGCAGGGCTCACAAGCATGTACACGGCACGCACGCTTCTCTTGACCCGTTGACTGTGGTAAGCCTCCACCGCTGTGCCTGGCCCCACAAAACCCCAGCAGATGGTGATTGACACCGAAGAACCTGTGGCGATACCCGGGACGGTGTGGGTGCGGGCTGTTTGATGAAGATATTGCTAACGCCCAGACGCAATTGGACTTGTGCCGTCACCTCGGCTGCGTGGGCGCTGCAGTACCTCGATCCGGTCATCTCTAGCTGGTTGGACATGCCCAGAGTGGCCAAACTTGAGGCTTACGACAGTCAACGGGATACAGCACGTACACGGGCACGCACACGGCTGGCCCCCAAGTGCGCGCCGCGCCGGTCGCCAGATTAAGAAGCGCCAATGCCATGCCAATGGTACCGCCCTAGGGTAGAGGAGGGGGCGTCTCCCAGGCTCACGGGTCTCTGCGTCTCTGCAGCCAACGCCCTGCATACACATCGCATCGTAGTCTGATGAAATGTTTGTTGGTTGTTGGCCGGTTACCCCAAAACACCAGCAGCGCAGCGGAACCGCCGCTTGTTGGCTCGGGATCAAGGGGCAGCCGGTGAGCATCGTCGCCGGCGTGTACGGAGCACAACCCCCTGTTTTTCCACATGTACGGGGACGGCGATGCCCGGCCCCGCGGCTTCGAAGCTGTGTTGGCCGTAGCCGCTGTATATCGTGCGTCGGTGAAACTTGAGCTATCACCCAGGGCGCTCAATTGGCGAGTTCGGGGCCAGCGTCAGGGAATTAGAGGGGGGTTCCGGCCTGTAAACCCAATTCATGGGCTGATGGTTGCTTGTCACTCGGCACTCAGCATCGGGGAACCACAACTGTTGCAAAGCCGGTACCATGCGGCCCAGCGGCGAAGTGCCGAGAGAAGCAAAGAGTTGCTTGCTTTGTTCTCTATCGACAAGACCAGAGGACGGTCGGTCAGCTGAGGGTTCTTCCCAGACACCACCATGCGGGTGACAACTCACCCACAGGCACAGGCACAGCAGGCTCGGCAACAAGTCGCCAGTGGATAGACGACCGGCGACGACGGGAGACGACAGGAGCACCAAAGATGGTCAGTTTAGGGTCAGTTTGGGGTCAGTTTAGGGTCAGCGGCGCCGTCTCGTGACACGCCGCCTCGTACGGTCGTCTACCGCCGAGTGTCGAGGCGTCTTCGCTGTCTTCGCCGTTTCTGGCGACGGAATCAAGACGCCGAGGTATCGCACGCGTAGCAGTACTTGATTACTTGGTTCACCACCACCACCAGGCTGTGCGCTGTTCCCTTCCAAACCTCCAACGTCCAGCCCCCTACGCAATTGAGTGCCACGTCAACCGTCGACAGGAGCGTCATGCCCGGCCGCTGGGTGCTGCAATGGTCACCCGGCGCGCCAGAAACCCAAACTGACATCTGACCGAGTGACTGTCCGTCCGCCGTCTGCCGTCTGCGCCGTCCCGCCGTGCCCGCCGTGCTCGCCGTGCTCTGTTTCCCGTTTCGGTTTCACGGCAGCAAGGCTGACACGCGGCGCCGGCCAGCAGACGAGTTGCGGCGGGACGTCATGGCACAGTCAGAGCAGAGGTGCGGTTGCGACATAGCAAGGGGGCAAAGCGAAAATGAAAACACCAGAAAAACACCACGACGCCAGGACCACGCATTGAATCAATCTCCCAAGGCCAAGTGGGCATCAGGCCATTGCTCGCATATCCATCCAGTCACGTTTTTATCCACCAGAGAAACAGCGAGGCCAGTCACGGCGCCGGATTGCACCAGAACCGCAGGGAAGGCCCTCCAAAGGACACAATGCTACCATCTACGAGCTTGGGCGCGAAACCCGCGGACTCGGTTCCGGGAGCTCGGTCCAATGGTGCGGGGGTGGACCATGGAAATGGATGACAGCTGTCCAGGTTTATTTTGGTCGAGGCGTAGAGTGTGGCGATGCTAGGTTTGGCGGATGGGTCCTCGAACGGTCGAATGGCCACCGAGTGGATGGGGATGGAGGATGGAGATGGAGACGAGCGACGGAGCAGACGGGGATATCCCAGGCTCGCTCGGGGGTGACGGGAACGGGGGCTCGGGGGAGCACCACGTCGTCATCGGAGCTTCTCCCGGGTGGAGCGTCCCCGGAGGTTTTGGCATTGGCGACAGGGCCGGATCGGACAAAGCTCAGACGCCGGTCTGAGACACGCTGCCAGCTCGCCTTGACTCGCTTGGATTCGCTGGGCCGGGGGGGATCCACGTTCCGACCAGGTCCTGCGGGAGATGGAAGGGGTGACGTGGGTTTGGACTTGACGGGCCAGGGTGCGATGGACTAGACTCCCAGACGACGGACTAGACTCCCAGAGAGCCAGGATGCCAGGATGCCAGGATGCCGTCGCCAGATGATGGCCCAGAGACGGAGAGATCCAGGGTGTCATGGCGTAGGAACTCCCAAACTAACGCTCGGAGCCACTGGTAATCTGGTCGTCCGTGTCTTGCAGTTGGTGGGAAAGAGAACGGGCGATTAGGGACGTGCCACTATCACTCCGGGACGTGGGAGACCATCCGCGAGCCTCCAACCCCAGCCCCCGAGTCGACTTAGAGTTGCTTCGTCCGCATCTATCTGACGGGGCGAGCTCGTCTGACGGACGCCAAGAAGTGTAATCAATGTGAAAAGGGTCCTTTTGACGCACGCAATAAGACAGCAAATTCCCCGAGCGTGTTCCCTGCTGCGCCTACGGGTTACGGTTTAACATCACCGGCGGCATCCTGCGCTGGTCTGGCAGTGCCGTCGTCGTCCGAACGCGAGCAGCGGTAGCCGGTCTTGGACACATACGGTGGACCAGGGGCGAGAGCGAGAAAAGGGAGAGGCGGACTTGTTGATCCACGGCTGATCCAAAGTGGACCAGCATGTCGCCTCATAAGTGCCATGTGGATCGAGGCACACACGACTCCGAGAACACACGCGAGCCTTCCTTCTGCTTGACTCTCTGACGATGGACCCCAGGGGCAGACCTGGCGGCTGCATGGCGTCCATCCTCGCCGCGTTGCCTTTGCGACGACGGGGCATCGGTTTCCTTGTCGCGGAGACTCGGCCGTGGGGACACACAGACTTGACGACATGACTCACGACTTCGCGTCCAAGTTTGCAATGTATTGGTGTTGTCGCGTCGGCAGTGTTTGCGTCTGTGCCGGCACCAATTCCAATCCCCATGCCTTTGCCTCTGCCGACCATGCAGGCATATGCCATTGCCGATGCGGATTGACTTCCATTGCACATGCGCCGACGTGGGAGGATATTCTGTGTGTAGGTTTACTTCGTACACTCGCTGACGAGTCTCAGTCAATGCCCGTTCCGTTGTGAGTCCCCGTTCGCAAGGAACGACCGATTTCGTCTCCTTGTCCGCCGCTGCTCGACCGCCAACGAAACCGCCTCGTCTGAGAGCAAGCGTACACGTCCTTCCCAACAGTCTCGGGGAACCCAGCGGTGGCCCCGTCGGATGCGAGGGGCGGCGTAAGACGGACGTCGTCTGCGATGCGCAATCTATTCTGTAGCCTTCCGTACGAGCCGGCGCCAGGGATCACGGCCAAGTATAGCAGCTTGCTGGCTCGGGGATGTTGGGCCATCTCTCATGATGAGCGCATCGTGCAGGCGCTGTGTTTCGTCGCTGCGCGCGCGAGTAAGATGACCGACGGAGCTTTTTTTTCTCCCATCGATGGCCATTCTCTTCAGCTGAGAGGTCGAGCCGTGGACCCCCTTGATCGGCACCAAGTCTGGAGTCTCGTCCTACCAGGACTCAAGGACAACGACGGACACTGCCGTCGGGTAAGCAAGTCATGTGCTGTCGTCCATACCGTCTCACCAGGGACGTCATACCTCGGTCGATCGCGTGCTGCGCCGAGATGAGCTGCTGATACTGTCGTACACCGTCCAGACCCGGGACGGACTTGAGCAAGCCGTCGGATTCGGCCTTCTCTTTCTCACCGAGCAACGTAGACTTCCTGCTCTGGGTTGATTGTTGTCCAACCAGTCTGTTATCATTTTGAGTTGCACTGCGGGCTCACGGTTGCCTCGCCGGTGAGTTTCTCGGCGAGATTGTAACTATGTCTGTACTACTAGTGCTGCCTGCCTCGTGGGAGCGTATGCAGGCTCCCGAGAGGGACTTTTGATCCTTGATATGATTGGTATGACAGTGTATGTTGCGAATGTCCTTCGAAGATGTGCGTATATGTGTGCTGTAGTGGTTGAATGATTGTGTGAGCGATCAGGGACAATGATTCAGGGGCAAGAAGTCTTCGTCCAGGTTAGCTCCAGAGACATTGACAATTACTTTCTAGAGTCTCAATAGACATCGGTGCAATGCGATTAGCGTTTAATTTGTGATTCTATCTCAATACCTGCGTGTTCACAGTGCTCGCCTTGTGATTCAGCTGCTTCAACATGAATCTTCCCATCTCAACACCACCACTGCCAACACACAATAAGTTAACGAAAATGAACATTTTGTCAACATGTGTGTCCCAGACTTGGTATTTAAATGATTTTCTCCCGAGTTTGAACACAGGTTGGCCCCAAAGTAAACAACTGCGACTGACGAGTGCATTCAGGGGTAACACATAGGATAGGTATAGGGTAAGCTGTATACCAACCTGAGAAAGGAGACGGCTCAATGGTGAAGCGTATCTCTGCTCACACAATCTTTGACCAGTGGTTTTAGATTTGTCTCATTATGTTCAATCTTGCCGAACTTATGATCAAATAGCGGTACAGAAGACAACTTGGTAAGAACCTATGGTAGGTGGCGTAAGGCAGAATAGGCGTTCTCCTCTATTCCATATGCGGAGATTTACCTAACCATTTCAGCGCAATAGAGTTTGTGATTGATATTATATCGGCATGACAATAGTAAAAGAGTATGGTAAATTGTTTTAGGTTAGTCGTGGACTTGGAAAGTCAAATTTTGGTAGTGATTGAAAGCTAGATATTCCTCCTTTCGACAATGCTCAAAGAGATCATGGATATGGATCCTTTACCTCATAGCAGTATATAATTGTCAAGTAACAATGAAGCCTGACCATAGCCCGCCATTCATCACAGAAAGTTCAAACACTAATTTTCTCAAGAACGGGAAGTTATTCAAGCTCATTCCCATATATTATTCGAAGCCATCGCTAGCTCAGTATCCAATACTAACTACCCTACACACCAATGCAAACCCTAGAGCTGCTCACTTACAAAATCAGGATTTCAAGTTGGCATCAACTCCACATCAACCGGCCAAGGGAGCTGGCTTGGCTTGAATCTCCCGAATAGTCTCCTTAGTCCGAGAATTCGCCTCAAAGCTGGCCTCGATCAGGTCGATGACCTCAGCGGCAGTAAAGTGCACGCTTAACTCGCTCTCGAACCACATGTAACGGACTTCGTTGAGATTGCTCTGCAGCACCTCGCTGAGATACTTGAGCCGCAGCCAACTGGGAGCATACTGTGCTGTTTTGGGGTGAGCGCCCTCGCCGCCACTACCTGGGAAGAGGTCGTCGAGGTCGGTGGCAGCAGTGATGAGTTTAGCGATGTTGTAGGCCTCGTCCTGGCCGATGGACGGCATCTCAAGAACATCCGTAATGAGCTTTGTGGCGAGCGCATCTGCAAGGGAACCGATGGCTTGAGTCCAGACAGAGCGGGCGAGGATCGGCTCCCAGGTGGCGGCCATGGTACGGATGCGTGCGGTCCCAGACTCGATACACGACTCGGTCTCGTCCTGTTGCATCACACTTTGCGGGCCGCCGAGGAGATCCCTCAGAATTGTCTTTTGGATGTTCATCTCGTTGGCATAACTGCGGTTTGCAAAGCTATGGAGACTCTTGATGTCATTGTCAAGACGGAGCATGTTTCGGGCCCGTGGAGTAAGGTCTTCACGCTTCTTCCAACCGTCCGAGAACTCGGATAGCCTCTCGGCTAGGTACATGGCATCATTGTAAAGGAACCTGCCTCAGAGTTAGTGTTGCATCTCCTGTGCCGCTCCTGAATAACACTTACATATTGCCACCATCGCTGAAGGAATAGTAGTAGGGAGAGATGGCTCTGAACAGAGCTAGGGCGAAGGTGGGTAAACTGAAGAGACCTGGTGCTGTGGCCGCGACGGATGTGTGCTCACTGTCCTCCCTAGTGAGTTTAGCACCGTCCTCCAGTATGGCCGAGATGAGGTCGAGCACGGGCTCGGGCATGGAGGATATGTTGTATGTCTCCCGGAGGACGAGTTCCCTAATCTCCTCCGACGTGTTAATCGGCTTGCTTCTGGGGGCTGCCGGCTCCGGCTCTGGTTCTTGAGCCGTATCGTCATCACCCCATCCCCAAGCTGCGGCACTGTCATCTTCATCGTCGTCGTCTTTTTCAGCCTCTTTTTTCTCTGCGTCCTTCTTCCCTTCAGACTCCCCAGCACCATCTTCCTCGTCCCAGCCCCAGGCGCCCGCACCGTCATCCGCACCGTCATCCTCATTGGGTTTCGAGACATCAGGGGCATTGGATTTGGTCTTCGGCGGATCGTTGGCCTGGTCTTTGTCTTCATCCCACGCTTCGCCCCACGCATCACCCCAATCATTAGACTCGGTAGCGGCCGCAGCCCCTGAAGTTTTGCTAAGTTCCTTGCCCTCTGAGATGGATACCATTTGCTTCTCGATCTTCTCGACTTGTTTTGGGTCGCCAATCCCGCTCAGAAGCCTGGACCGAACCGCATTGAGAGTCGTTTCTCGACACTTCCCGAGCCAAATCGATGGTGCATTATCTACCCAGACTTTGAGCTCATCGAAGCCAGTGTAACCATCCCTCTCCAGAGCTTCGCAGAATTCCCGTGCCTTCTCAATGGTTGCCTGGAAATTCCCAATCTCTGCCAACGATGAGGGTACAGCCGAGTTGAGGCATTCTCCAACGAGTCTTGGAATAACATCAGCTATCATGAATTTGCCGAGGGACGGGAGTAGATCGGAAGGGAGATGCTGAGCGAGGAAGACGAAGACGGTTTCTAGGTCAGACAGTAGTGCCTCGACCGACTGCTCAGCCCGTCCCGTCAATTGCAGGACATCACCCTGCACTTGTACTTTCGGAAGAGCATCACTTCTGGTATCCATGCGAGGAGACACAATTGCTGCATCAACATTGCGCCACAGCTGTTCCATGCGTTCATCCACTTCCTTGTACGCCCTGAGACCAACTACAGCATCGGTAAGATTCATCTGCTCGCCTGCAAATAGTTAGAACGAATGTGAACAAGTTAAGGCGAGGGGGAATTTACCCTCAATGTCATTGTAGACAGCAATCTGGCGGGTGTCGATGTCGACATGCACCAAAGCCTTCCATACATGATCAAATACTTCGTGGACGGCAGATTTGAGCTCGAAGCTGCGTATATCTAGCAACCTCATGACCCTACAGGTCTTGCTGACACCGACTTCATCAATGGCGGTCCATGATTCTTTGCGATGGTTAGTTATAGTACCAGGCTAGGCGAGGACGGAGAGACATACTCTCAAGTAAGTGCAATGAATCGAGGATGCGGCGCTCATTTTTGGCGGCCTCAACCTCGCAAAGGAGTCCATTGACATGTTGAATCTTTCGCAAAACACCGTGCAGCTGCTGGCTGTACTGGACCTCTCGATTTAAGAAGTCGGCTTTCTCTTCGGCATCCTCGATGGATTCACCCGAGACGTCTGGAGCCTCGGACTGCCGGACAATGTCATTGGCGATAGTCCTGGAGCGAATGATGTCCTCTTGCAGGGTCTTGTGATTTCTGGCCCACGAGCTGGCGTCTTCTTTCGTCTCTTCGTCGATGGTGGTGAGCTCGGTCTACCGGAGCTGTAAGTATTTGACACTGCCAGGGAGCTTCCCGGGGTGGGGACAAGGTACCTCGAGATCTTTTTTGGCCTTGGCTAGGGCCTGAATTGCTGGTTGTAGGTCGGTTTCGGAGACGGGAGGGAGGTGGGATATGTCCTCGGGAAAGCGGCCTTCGAGGGAGAAGGCAACGAGGGCGTTGCTGAGCTGCAGCGACGGCTCGGTAGCGGCAGCCATGGTGGGAGGATGCGTAGGGAGTCTGGAGACAAGGATATCTGCAGACTCGAGTAGAAGGTTGGTGGTTCTGCACCGAAGCTAGAGAGGGAGAGCGTCGCTGGGTTGGATGGTAGTGTTGGATGTATAGCGTCACGTCACTGCACGGCGTCGTGGCGGGAGGAGTATCGTCTGCCGTTCGTGGGCCTCGTTTTAGGCGTCGCAGTCGTGATGATGGGGATACGTCATTCGGTTTCGTCGACCCTCTTGCGGCGCAAAGTTGGTGTGTCCTTGTGGTTCCTCGTTGTGTAGGTAGGCATTCGGTCGCAACGCTGTGGCGGCGGGCGCGGGTCACAAGCTGTCAACTTCCTTTCTATTTGGAGCTTCCAGCAAGCAGCTCCAGAATGGTAGGTGGGTAGGTGGGTAAGTACGTACCCCTCGGAGGTACTTTGGGCGAGGTCCCTTTGTCGACACAGGTGGCCGCCCACTGCAACACTGTAACACCAGGGCTGCCAGGTGTCCAGGTCCGAAGGGGGCCTATCAGGGCAGAGGCCAATGGGAGCCACGGGGGAGCTCCGGGTGAGCTACGGGGAGCAATGACGGTGCGCTTAGCGGCTGGGCAGCCAATCGGAGCACGGGCCACTGCAGCTGGCATTGTTCCGGGGCGCGGAGGCAGGGGCACATTCTCACCATTGTCCTCAACTCCAGCGTGCCAGCGTACCAGCGTGCCAACGTGCAAGCGTGCCAGCCGGCCACGACCGCCCCGCTACGGTGTGATTGTCGGATGCTGGGCTTGGGGCGTCGAGGGCGCTCTGAGCGCTGAGCTCCTTCCCCAAGCGTAGTCGGGCGTGATGCCCGTGATGCGAGTGATGCAAGCGGTGCAAGCGGTGCAAGTGATGCAAGTGATGCAGGGAGCGATATCTCCCGTCTGTGTGTGCTTATAAACGGTCATCATCCGTCTTCCCTCCTCGCTCCTCCGAGGTTGCAATCTCAGCTCGTCATCTTCCAAATCCCCTCTCTTGAACCTCCTCCTCGTCTTATTTGCTCAGTCTCGCGAGGTAAACAAATAGTGGTTGCCTCGTGAGTATTGCCCGACGCACTGCGACCAACCCGCCTACCAGGTACAACAGGAAGCCACAGGTCCCGATCTGGGCCCTGGTACTGCTGCCTGTGCCTGAGCTTGCGCTGGCTGCCCGCTGCTGCCCGCTGCCTGTAGGTGCCTGAGAGACCAGTGCTACCTCCCGCGCCGGCGATAGCGGGGTATTCTTTGTTTGGCTCGTTCCCAGTGATTGGCGCCTTTCCTCCCTCTCACGCATCCACGCTCAGAAAATAGGTGAGTGAGGCTGCCAATTTCCTGCTGACTGCATTCGTGCGCCCTCTTGTTGCCTGGCAGCAAGTGATGCCTGGCCATTGTTTTATTTTGTCTTCTCTCATCTCTGCTTTCCTTCCTGGCGTGCGATTCTCCGAGTTTGCGCTCTCTGTCTGTGTGTGTCCCCGCGTTGAGAGAATATACACTACCCCGCCTTCACGAGCTTTTGTTTTCGACCCTGCACGCTGCCACGGGAGCGACACAGGATCGGGAGTCAAAGTGACGTCGTTGGTTGATTGGAGACTCAATTTTCGTGCCCTTCTCCCCGGCCGCAATGTCTCTCTTCGCTCGCAACTCATTCCAGACAGTTCTCGCAGTGGTAGTTGCCCTGCTGAGCATCTTGGCTTATCTTATCGTCCTCAAAGAAGGGATTGGTTTGCAGTCATTGCCAGTTCCCGGCCTCGAGTTAGTTGCTTCTTACAAGGATTTCTCCAATATCACATAGCACATTCTCTCTCCCGTTTCCGTTTTCTCTTCCAAATATGGCTCATTCAACTGCTCTCTGTTTTCTTTTTATCGATACTACTACCAAATATCTATTGCTTCGTTGGAGCTTGTCCTTGACCTCATGACAGCCCAAGAACTGAACTACACGCACCTAGTCCCCCGTCATTTAGGTCTTCAGCAACCTCCTCTACTTTGCTTCATTTGTTTGTTTGTTTGTTCGTTCGCGTCAGTTTGGCCTCATAGACGGATGCTAATCAATACCCCAGTTCTCTGTGGAAATTGAGCGGCTTCAGGGAACTCATCATGTCTTCCGAAACTCCCAAGTCGCGGTTTCGCAAGATCCAGAGCTTCAAGGCAGACTATGCTCCCTGCACCATCACTCAGTATGTCTCCGATCGCAGTGGCTTGCAGGTCGTCATCGCCGACCGCAAGGGCCCCAAGGTCAACGGCTACTTCACCTTAGCTACCGAGATCTTTGACGACTCGGGTGCTCCCCATACTCTTGAGCATCTCGTCTTCATGGGCTCCAAGAGCTACCAGTACAAGGGCCTTCTCGACAAGTTGTCCTCTCGCGCCTACTCCGGCACGAACGCCTGGACTGCAACAGATCATACTGCCTACACTCTCGAGACTGCCGGCTGGGAGGGTTTCGCCCAGATCCTTCCTGTCTATCTGGAGCACATTATCCTGCCCACCATTACCGATGAGGGAATCGTCACCGAGGTTTGCCACATTGATGGTGAGGGTAATGATGCCGGTGTTGTCTACTCAGAGATGCAAGCTGTGCAATTCCGCAGTCCTGAGATCATGGACCTCAAGGCCCGTCGCCTTCTTTACCCAGAGAATGTCGGTTTCCGATATGAAACTGGTGGCATGACTAACGCCCTTCGCGTCTTGACCCCGGAGCGCATCCGCCAGTTCCACCGAGACATGTACCAGCCCCGAAACCTTTGCCTGGTAATCGTCGGAGAGACAGACCACGAGAACTTGCTTCAGATCCTCGACAAGTTTGAAGAGTCCATCAAGGACGACATCCCCTCCCTTGATACCCCCTTCCGACGGTAGGCATGGCCCATAATCTACTCCCTATGCTTGAAATACATACTAACTCCAAGGTAACAGACCGTGGATTGACTCCGCTCAGCCTCCCGCTCTCACCGAGTCCAAGATTGTCACCGCAGAGTTCCCGGAGGAGGATGAGACTGTTGGTGAAATTCTCGTCGGCTTTTTTGGCCCCAACTGCATTGATACTACCGCTTCGTCCGCTCTCAATGTTCTCCTCACCTATCTTTGCGGTTCATCCGTATCCATCCTCGAGAATGTCATGGTCGAACGTGAGGAGCTTGCCAGCTCCGTCAGCTACTGGTGGGACTCTCGCCCCAACTCCGTTATCTGGTTGCAGCCCACTGGTGTCGCTACCGAGAAGCTTGAGTTCGTCGAGAAGCGCCTCTTTGAATTGCTGAAGGAAGTCGCCTCCAACCCCCTTGATATGGAGTACATGAGGGAGTGCATTCGCCGCGAGAGACGCCAGGTCAAGTACCACGCCGAGACCTCCGAGTCCTTCTACGCCACCAACATCATCACCGACTATCTCTTTGGAGAACGTGATGGATCAACGCTGAAGGATCTCCAGAACCTTGACGAGTACGATGCCTTGGAGAAGTGGGAAGACAAGGATTGGCGCGACTTCCTCCGCAAGTGGATGTCGGACGCTCACCACATCTCGGTCCTTGGCAAGCCCTCCCTCGAGATGGCTTCTAAGATGAAGAAGGATGAGGAGGCTCGCATTGCCAAGCGCAAGGAGGAGCTTGGGCCCGAGGGCCTTGCTAAGCTCGGCAAGCATCTCGAGGAGGCAAAGAAGAAGAACGATGCGCCTATCCCCGCCTCGCTCATCGATGAATGGGCGGTTCCTGGCACGGATTCTATCCACTTCATCGAGTCCGACACTGCCCGTGCTGGACGCGCTCGAGCTGTTGGCCTGGGTGCTGGATCTGCGCAGAAGTTCATTGATGCTGCGCCCAGTGGCAATCTACCCCTGTTCCTCCAGTTCGAGGACGTGCCGACCAACTTCGTGCACATCACCATCCATATCGGTACCTCTCAAATCCCCGACGAGTTCAAGCCCTTGATGCCCATCTTCAGCGACAACTTCTTCAACACACACATCATGCGTGATGGCGAGAAGGTCGCCTTCGAGCAGGTCGTCATGGAGCTCGAGCGGGATACCATCAGCTACTCGCTCAGCTCTGCCCGATCCCTGGGTGACGCTGACGGTATGATGATCCAGTTCCAGGTTGAGCCAGAGAAGTACGCCGCTGCTGTGGAATGGATCCGCACCATGATGTTTGACTCCCTCTTCGACCCTCAGCGCCTCAAGGCCGGTGTCAACAAGGCCCTGGCTGATATCCCCGAGGGTAAGCGTGACGGCCGCGGTATGGCTGGCGAGGTTGACGCAGTGTTCCACATGGAGAGGTCGACGCTCGCTGTCGCTAAGCGTGTCCTTGTTCGAGCTGTGTACCTCAAGCGCCTCAAGAAGTTGTTGGAGAAGGAGCCCGAGAAGGTTGTGTCCTGGTTCAACACCGTCCGAGAGTCGCTGTTCACGTTCCAGAACATGCGCTTCCTTGTTACCGCCAACCTGGCTACTCTCCCCAACCCCCTTACCACCTGGGACACTCTGTCCAAGTCTCTGACTGCTCAGGAGGACATGGTCGAGATCCCCAAGCCCGTGAGCCTACTCAACGCCGAGGGTCGCAACCCTGGATCCGTGGGTGCCGTTATTATTCCCATGACTACACTCGACAGCTCCTACTCTGTCTCCTCGGCCAAGGGCCTGGAGTCATTTTCCGACCCGCATATGGCCGCCCTCATGGTCGCCATCGGCTACCTTGAGGCCCCTGAGGGTCCTCTCTGGAACGCTGTCCGTGGTGCTGGCTATGCCTACGGCTCCTACTTCGCACGCGACATCAACTCAGGTCTTCTCTCATACCGTGTCTACCGCTCTCCTGATGCCTTCAAGGCTATCGCTACTTCCAGAGACGCCATCCGTAAGGTCGCCGAAGGAGAGGTGGAAATTGACCGACACCTACTGGAGGGCACCATCAGCCAGATTGTTGTCATGTTCGCTGACGAGCAGTCGACGATGCCCAGCGCTGCCCAGCAAAACTTTGTCCAGGGCGTCGTCCGCGGCCTGCCCAAGAACTGGGACAAGGAGGTGCTGCGCCGTGTGCGCGCCGTTACTATTGACGAGATGCGCGCCGTTATGCGCGACATTATCCTACCATGCTTCGAGCCTGGTAAGAGCAACATCATCGTGACTTGCGCGACCTTGATGAAAGAGGTATGTGACTTTATGCTCCTTATTTTTCTGTCATTCCAAACACAAGTCTGGGCATTATTGTGAACGGCGCAAACCCGTTCATGTACGTAACTAACTCTTCCCAGGGCATGGAGACTGCTTTCAAGGGCATGGGCTACAAAGTCCAGACGCACGAGCTCAGCTACTTCCATGACGACTATGGCCTGAAGCCTGATGGCGACGAGGAAGAAGAAGAGGACGAGGAAGAGGACGAGCTGGAAGGGTCTGAGGGATCCTATGATTCAGATGATTCCGAAGAGGATTAGAAAAGTTGATTCACCAAACCAGCATTGACCTGTTGCTAGACGGGGACAAAGAGAGGGGACCAGGTCCTAGAGGCGAACCGGGCAACCCGAGCATCTTTGGTTCATGATGTACAGACTGAATAAAGTGGCCCCGAGTAGTCACTTGAACGTTCGGTAGCAATGCCGATGACCGGTGCGAATGAATTGCAAATGACCTGTATTGTACACGTGGGCTTGGGATCTATGACTCTAGATGACCGATTCTTATAGCCCAACCATTCCTCCCTATATCTCGAAAAGATCACCCTGCGTGACACTTATATTTGCGACCTTGGCGGGGTACAGACCGCCGTGTAACAACCCCTTTTCGACCGTCTAAATGGCAATGATAGCTCACAGCTCGTCACGACCAGTAACCTTGGCAACACCCTCCTTGTCGGCCTCAACGGACTTGTCGGGGACACCCTCAGTGACGCCCTCGGAACCCTTCCAGCCGAGAGCGTTGAGGCGCTCGGAAAGATGGGGGTGAGAGAAGTGGTAGCTGGCGTACATCCAGTCGGCGTCCATGGTGCTGAGGTTCTGGATCTGGAGCTTGAGCAGGGAGCGAGCGAGCTCCTCGGGGTACCCGAGCTTCTTGGCGAAGGCGTCGGCTTCGAACTCAAACTTGCGGGTGATGATGTTCATGCCGAACTTGACGAGGAGATCAGTAGGCGAGAGGGCATCGGAGAACAGAATGAAGCCGATGATGATAGGGTGCTCCTTGAGGAAGCCGAAGGCCGAGTACAAGGAGTTGTTGTTGATGAAGACAGAGAAGAGAGTAAAGATGTAGAACAAATGACCCTGTAAATGTTAGTTAGCTTCATCAAGAGCGTTGGGGGGTTGTTAGGAGTAAGTACCTGAGAGATGCCGAAGAGGCTGGTCGTGTGACCCAGCTTCCAGTGACCGAGCTCATGGGCAAGGACGGCGACAACCTCCTCACTCTCACTCTTCTCAATCAAGGTATCGTAGATGACAATGTGCTTCTTCCAGGGGAGACCAAAGAAATAGGCGTTGGAGTGGGCGCTACGCTTGCTGCCATCAATGACGTAGAGCTCGTGCAGGGGGAACTTGAGGCTGGCAGCGAGAGCCTCGACGCCGGTCTTGAGCTTGCCATCCTCGAGGGGAGAGAGCTTGTTGAACAAGGGAAGGATAGCGATCGGGTAGATGGTGATCATGAAGACCTGGAGACCAGCAGCGAAAGCCCAGAGGTAGAAGAAGAACTGGTTGCCAGTCTTCTGGATGATGGCGAGGAAACCGGCAAGGATCGGGGGCGCGAGCACGAAGGTCAGGAGCTGGGACTTGAGTAGGTCGGTGACGAAGAGCTTGGGAGTCTGCTTGTTGAAGCCGAACTTTTCCTCGAGGAAGAAGGTATTGTAGATGGAAGAAGGCAGGCGGAGAATCTGGCCAACAATCATGAAGCTTAGGACGAAGACGATGGAGTGGCTGATTTCGCCGGTGAAGCGTTCAGGAGCGAATCGGAGCAGGAGATCGCCGGACCAGGACCAGAGCTTGGGAAGGACGTCGAAGTGGATGAAGGCAATGTTCTGGATTTGGCTGTAAAGACCGTCGATGATGCTGAATTGGGCCTTGGCGCGGCCGTAGGCTTGGGACTTGTCGAAGACCTCTTGGGAGACCTCCTTAGAGAGAACGGCGGGGGGGCTAGGCTTCTGGAGAACGCGGTACTGGCGGACAGTGAGGAAGGTCTCGAAGAGGTACTGGCCGACCGAGAAGCCCATGATGAGGCGCTTCCATGGGAAGAGCGGGCGGTCGAGGAAGCGCGCGAGGCGCTGTTGGAGCGGCGCACCGCGTTAGCAATTGTTCTATTATGATAACCAAGATGATGCAATGAAATGCGACGACTTACCTGGAGAAAGTCCATGGTAGCGGTTTGACGACAGACCGTGGGCTTGATGCTGGGGTGTTTGGTGGGTTGGAGGAGTGAAGCTGGGGGGGAGCTCAGCTGCTACTCTAAAAGGTGGGATGGGAGGTAAGGTGGCCCTAAGTAAGACGCGCCTGCCTTTGGTGAGACGTGTCTGTGATCGGCATCGAAAAGCCCCGATGTGCCGAGCATGGAGGTATTAATAGATTCAGCACCTGGGATGCCTACTACCTTGGCTACCTCAGGTACCAAGCACTTTTGCTACCCATTTGAACTGATGGGATTAAAATAAATCGGCTTTTTGGCATCGCCCTACAAACTTGAGCAGGCCCCAGGCGAAGCGCAATCTGATATGTGGAAGCAAACGCAGGCTACATGGATGGGGGGATAATGACGTGTTCGGGTGGGAGCTAGAACCCCGAAGCTCCGGTGGGACACGGCGGGTTCTGGTGGTCACCATGATGCATTTCTACTGCAGTGGGCACAATGTACAGGCTGCGATAACTTACTGAAGCTGACTCCCTGTTCGGCTTGGGTGGCACAATTCAGTCAGCTGCAGGGCATCATGGCAATGGGGTCCCCCAAATTTCAACACTCCTGGTGCATCTTCCCACCTCCACCCCTCACGATGTCTGAATCTTCACTCGTCCGCCTTGGCAAAACTTGCATCATCAAACGCTTATTAGGGTCGCTATCCGAAATTGGCAACACGAGGCCTATTTCATGACAGAAACCTCCCTAGTGTACAATAGCCTGACCGAGTATTCTCGCCCTGAACATATCCGACCTAAGTGCCCGAACCAACACACCCAAGAGCAACGGCTTCAAAGCATAGTAGGGCTGGCCTTTTGAAAGGGGATGGATCCAACTAGGTCCACGAACATGGCGACGCATTAATAGAGCAGGTAGCTACGACACTACATCTTACACGGCAGCAGCACAAAGAGCGCCTCCTGCACAACAGCCCGGCCTGACCACTAGCTAGCTACTCGGACATGTACTCGTCTCGAGTTGATGGGACAAATCCACTGCTCTCGGGTCATGTTGGTCGAGATATGGCTCAGTGCCAAGTGCCGTATGCCGGTAATGCATGGAGCTGGCCATTCTCACAAGTCGCGCAACTTCCGAAGTCCTGCCCAGGTCATGTTCTCAATGGCCTCCTAATGCCCATTGGTCGTTGCTGGCGTTGCCTGAGGCGGCCGTTCAGGTCCGTACGGCACTGAGACGCCCTGCTCGTTGGTTTGCGGCTCCTCCTCTGTATCGTCGTCGAACTCGCTAAGCTCTTCGTCTTCGCCGTCCTCGTCCGAGTAGTCGCTCTCGTCGCCCTCACCACCGTGGCCGTCTGAGTAACAGTTTTCCACGGTGTTGGTCATGCTGGGCGGCACCTTACGGCCTTGCTGCTGCATCTGCTGGATAATGCTCATGAGCTTCTCCGTCTTCTTCTCAGCGGCTTCCGTCTTCTTCTTCCACTCTTGCCGCTCCTCAGCCATGCGGATGATGTTTGTGGCTGTGGCTTCCTTCTGTCTTTTCAAGGCTTCGTTTTCCTTTTCCAGACGCTTCCCCTTCTTCGACATGTCTTCCATCTCCTTGCGGAACGATAAGAACAGGTCGTTGCTGTTATTCAGTGTATCCTCCACCTGCTGTGGAATTAGTCAAGATACCGCACCAAAGTTGTGTGACGTCACCCACCTGCTTAAACTTGTCGACGTAGACATTGAGTTGATTCCTCAGCTCCGTCTCCGTCTTGGTGAAGGCCTGGACTTGCGCTTGCAGGTGCCGGGCCTTGGTTGACTCCGCCTCGGCATTCTTCTTCTCGCGCTCGTACCGGGCCATGTGGTATTGGACCTCGAGTTCTTTCGTTCGCATCAGGGAGTGGAAATGCAGCTCTCGTAATTCGTATTGTTCGATGAAGGACTTGAAGCGGACCCGGAACCTAAGGACGGACGTTAGCGGGGTGCCATTTCCACCATTGAGTTCGTGACTCCTCACAGTTCGTCAACCTCCATATCCACGACTTGTTTCCGTGGTGTGTCTTTCTCTTCTTGGTATCCCTCTAGTTTCGACAGCAAGGTCGCATACTTCTCGTCCCACGCAACGTTATTGCGCTTCTGCGTTGTTTGATGCTCCTTGTTCTCGTTCTGGTCGGGCGCGGATCAGCACTGAACTCGCTCTCGGGGTGAATCGTCCGCCAATGTCCAGGAACCCACCTTCATCTTGTTGTTGTCCCGTTGAAGTTCGCGACATAGTTTCTCGAGCTTCTCTTTCAGCCCAACCGTCTTGCTTAGTTCGGTACGGTTAGTGTCTCGTTCCTTCTGCAGGTTGTCCCCGCGTCGCTTGTTCTTCTGGTTCTCCCGCTCCAGGCGTCGCATGTCGGCCAGCAGTTCGCTTGAGCGTTTGGTGAGGTGATCGATCTTCTGCATGTTGTCCATCTTAGACACCTGTTGGAGGAGATCGCGGTTTGCCCTCTTGACTTCACGCTCTATACCGGCCACGAATCAGCACAAGTTCCTTCTCTCCGTCCCAGGTCTCGAGATCGACCAAGGCGTCGTCTTTCCGATTTCCGGTTCCATCAAACGGGGGCGCAACACACCAATCTCTAACTCTTGATCCTTCTCGCCGGCGGCATCCTGCTCGAGTTGGGAGATGCGGGCCTGCAGCAGGCGCGACGCTTCGTTGGAGTCCATGGCCTTCTTGCCCTTCGGTTTCTTAGCCGTTGCTGGCGGGGGATGGACGTGCCCGTCGTGCCCGTTGGCCAGAGGGGGTTCCAGCTGGCTGGCAGGCATCGCCGATCAGGTTCGGCGACGGTCGTCAGATCCGTCGTCCAGCCGGTCGGGTGGGAGTCACGAGGGCAGTGGCGGAGGGGCTTGAGTGCATCGAGGGTCTCGAGATTCGATGTCGTCGGCTGGTCGCGGGGGAATGGCTGCGGGAAGAGGCCGCGGCCAGGTCGTCGTCGCCGTGAATTCGGAGTCGGTGGTTGAAAGAGGCCAAGTCTGGCGAGACAGATGGCGTCGGCTAGACTGGAGAAATGGGCGTTAGTGAGACCGGGCGAGAATTGTCACTGTGCAGCGCAGTGGCCCTGGGAGTGGTAGTGGAGGACGGCCAGTGGGCGGAGTGCTGGGCGTTGCAGTGTGGTGGGTGCAAGGCTACGCTTTGTGACGGACCTACGCTTGATATGCGACAAGTAGCCGCAACGGAGTCGTACAAATGTCACTCGGAGGGTTAAAGGCGCAGGGCGTGGAAGCCACCAACTCTTGGGAATGGACAGCGCGAGATGAAGGGCTCATGGAGTCTCGAAAGGCACCGATGGGTTTTGCCATGGAGCCTTTGTGCCATCATCACAACCCGCTAGGGCACTAGCAGGGCCCAATAGCCAGTAATGTGCGGCAGAGATAGCAGGCTACTGATGGAAGGCCCGGGAATGCTGGGGGGCTATTGAAGAGCCGACAGGACACCCTACCTGACTAATCCCACGGCTCCACCGGGGGGCCCTGTCCGCTGTGGTCACTGGGTGGCCACCACTGAACAGCCTCGGCGACCACTGCGCGACGCCTGCTGTCGGCTGACGTTGTGTGCGGCAGGGCCACTGTAGCGGCCTTTAAGGTCCTGGGTAGCACTCCGTACCCTGGCCCGATCGGCCCTGTTCATTTTCGGGTGCGATCTAGCCACCTCAGGCAGGCCAGGCGTCATGGTGTCGACGACATGCATCCGAAATCTCGACTTTTCGACCTTCTCTCCTCATCTTAGTAAGGAGCCGAGACGCCACCTCGTTGCACCGCCCCTACGTCGGTTCTCACCCTGTCGCTGTAATACTACTTGTTCGATGTATAATTAGAATCTTCTTTTTTATTACTTTCCCCTTCATTCTCCCGACGACTCCAAACGACAGCCGCCAAGATGCTCCGCAACGCGGCATCCACCGCGCGAAAGGCCGTGACGGAGCTATCGCAGTTCCCCAAACCCGGCGAACAGCTCCACGGTTTCACCATCGTGCGTTCGAAGCATGTCCCCGAGCTCAAGCTGACGGCTCTCCATCTTCAACACGACAAGACTGGCGCCGATTACCTGCACATTGCTCGCGACGACACCAACAATGTCTTCTCCATTGGATTCAAGACGAACCCTCCCAATGACACCGGCATCCCCCACATCCTCGAGCATACGACGCTCTGCGGTAGCGACAAGTACGGTTCCCTCTCGCGAAATCGAATGGGCAACTAGGTACAAACAATGGCTAATTGTACATCTCCAGGTACCCCATCCGTGACCCCTTCTTCAAGATGTTGCCGCGAACCCTCTCCAACTTCATGAACGCCTTCACGGCCTCAGACCACACCTTCTACCCCTTCGCCACCACCAACGAGCAGGATTTCAAGAACCTCATGTCCGTCTACCTCGACGCCACTCTGCATCCCCTGCTCAAGCAATCCGACTTCACCCAGGAGGGTTGGCGAATTGGCCCGGAGAACCCGCTCGCCGAGGATGAGGCTGGCAAGAAGTTGGTTTTCAAGGGCGTCGTTTACAATGAGATGAAGGGACAGATGTCGGACGCCGGGTACCTCTACTACATCCGGTTCCATGATCACATCTTCCCCGACATCAACAACTCCGGTGGCGACCCCCAGAAGATTACCGACTTGACATACGAGCAGTTGAAGCAGTTCCACGCCGAGCACTACCACCCGAGTAACGCAAAGCTCTTCTCATATGGCGATATGCCCCTCGCAGACCACCTGCAGGAGGTCAACGCCCAGCTCCAGGCATTCGACAAGATCAAGAGCGACAAGCAAATCCATGAGCCAATTCAACTGGATGGCCCCAAGGACGTCACCCTCTATGGACCCCTTGACCCCTTGGTGGACGCCGATCGCCAGTTCAAGACCTCCGTTTCGTGGGTCACTGGTGATACCACTGATGTGCTTGAGTCATTCTCAATTTCGCTTCTCTCTACCCTCCTGATGGACGGCTACGGCTCTCCCCTCTACCGAGGCCTGATTGAGGCTGGTATGGGTGCCGACTGGAGCCCTAATGCCGGATACGACAGCTCTGCTAAGCGTGGAATCTTCTCCATCGGCCTAACTGGTGTCCAGGAGTCTGATGTTCCCAAGCTCAAGGAGAAGGTGCAGCAGATTCTGCGTGACGCTCGTGGTAAGGGCTTTGATCAGAACAAGATCGACGGCTCTCTGCACCAGCTTGAGCTGACCCTGAAGCACAAGACGGCCAATTTTGGATTCTCAATGCTCAACCGCCTCAAGCCCAAGTGGTTCAATGGGGTTGATCCGTTTGACTCGCTCGCCTGGAACGATACCATCACCGCCTTTAAGACTAAGTTGGCCGAGGGCGGTTACCTTGAGAGCTTGATGGATAAGTATCTACTCAACGACAATGCTCTGACCTTCACCATGGCGCCCTCGACTACCTACGGCGAGGACTTGGTCAAGGAGGAACAGGAACGATTGGCAGGCAAGATCCAAGAGGCCATCAAGAAGGCTGGCGGCGAGGAGAATGCCCGCAAGCACTTCGAGAAGCAGGAGCAGGATCTTTTGGTGGAGCAGAACAAGACCAACACTGAGGACTTGAGCTGCCTGCCCACTGTGTATGTCAAGGACATCCCGAGAACCAAGGAGCCTGTCGTGATCCGAGACGAGAATGCCAACGGAGCAAAGATCCAATGGCGCGAGGCCCCTACCAATGGCCTCACTTATTTCCGTGCCATCAACACGCTGGAGAACCTGCCGGATGACCTCCGCGAGTTGATCCCCCTATTCACTGACAGTATCATGCGACTGGGCACCAAGGACATGTCGATGGAGCAACTTGAGGACCTCATCAAGCTCAAGACCGGTGGTGTGTCGGTGGGATACCATTGCACTCCTTCGCCAACAGACTTCCACCAGGCTAGCGAGGGTTTGATCTTCACAGGCATGGCTCTGGACCGAAACGTCCCCGTCATGTTTGATATTATTGAGAAGCTGGTCCTGGGGACTGACTTCGACAGCCCCGAGGCTGCCCTCCGCATTCGACAGCTTCTGCAGGCATCGGCGGATGGTGTAGTAAACGACATTGCCTCGACTGGACACCGATACGCCATGGGATACTCTGAGACAGGGTTGACACGAGCCGCGTGGCTACGCCAGCAGGTGTCTGGACTGTCACAGGTTAAGCTGGTGACTTCACTAGCCAGCCGACCCGAGTCTGACAAGCTAGAAGATGTCATCGCCAAGCTGAAGCAGATCCAGAACTTTGCGCTCGCTGGTGACAACTTCCGTACCGCCCTCACCTGTGGGTCGGAGAGCGTCGCGAATAACACGGTCTCCCTGCAGACCTTCCTGAGCAGTGGCTCCCGCGGACCTTTAGAGCTGAAGAACCCTGAGCCCCGACAGCTACCTCGTGACAGCAAGACTTTCTTCCCTCTCCCATACCAGGTCTACTACGGTGGCCTATCGCTGCCGACGGCATCATACACATCTCCCGATGGAGCGCCGCTCCAGATTCTGTCCCAGATGCTCACCCACAAGCACCTGCACCATGAGATTCGCGAGAAGGGTGGTGCTTATGGCGGTGGCGCATACTCGCGAGCGCTGGATGGCCTGTTTGGATTCTACTCTTACCGAGACCCGAACCCCCAAAACACGCTGGGCATTATGCGCAACGCGGGCCGGTGGGCGGTGGATAAGCAATGGTCAGACCGGGATCTGGAGGAGGCCAAAATCTCGGTGTTCCAGGGCGTTGACGCGCCCGTGTCTGTGAACCAAGAAGGTATGGGCAGGTTCTTGTCGGGCGTGACGGAGGAGATGAAGCAGCGCAAGCGCGTGGAGCTTCTCGATGTTACCAAGGACCAGGTGCGCGAGGTGGCACAGCGTTACCTGGTGGATGCTATGAGCAAGGGTGAAGAGAGGATCGCATTCTTGGGAGAGAAGCAGTCCTGGGTGGACGGCGAGTGGAAGGTTCATGAGATGGACGTCCAGGGCGCCGAGTAGAGTGGATGAAGGGCAACCTTCTCGATCTACTTGCTGCATTTACATGCTTGCATGCATGCTAACCACATTATAGAGATTATGGTTCAGACATGCGCAACGAGAGTCGGGAACGATAGATGAAGGGCGGCTGACCCTGTACGATGAACGTGTACATAACATACGACACATAGATGACCCTCCTCACATTTAACATGACGAAACGCCTTTAGGCGATGAAGCTGTCTGCGACTCCCATGTCCGGCCACATATTGCAAATGAGCCCTTCTCTTTGCATGGGAAGGGCATTTTGACACGCGTTCAGATACGATACATCTCTTTGCCCTTTCTTCCATGGCATAGAGATCACAGAGCAACGCAAGAGCAAGATTTGATATCACCTCCCCCAACCCCCTTTCCCTCCTCCTCCCGGACACCGATACACCTATTTTCGTGAACCTACACCTCGCCGACTCTAGAACCTTGGCGCTGCGGAGCGCAAGCACCAAGCACAGGGAATCAGGGGGAGCGAGGTTGTGGGGTAATGGGGACTGGTGCTAGGCTGATGGTGGAGGTTGGTTAGGGGTGCGGAGGAGGAGGTTGAGCTAGTTCTCTCAGAGCCGGAGTCCTTGAGCGTTGGATTTTTACCGGACTAAAGAGCGGAGTACATACAAACCCGGGGGTAACTTATGACATAGAGGCTGTGCTGTGAGGGTTTCTTTTTGGTCGTGCACTTGTATTACGAGGAGTTGTGGTGCGAGTTGAGACAGCCGGGGAACGAGCCAGTGACCGCCTGGAGTAACTTTATGGGACCTTGATTGAAACGGAAGGAGACGTCGAACGTAGTTGAATGGTGGTAAATATTATAAATATTATCAATATTCTAGGTTTAGAGGGGCGTGAATAAATGAAGGCAGTTGAAAGATCGTATTCAATATGGCAACGGACCAGCGTTGATGACATGTTCACAAACCCAAGTAAACAAGCGATCTGCCAGGGAGCTGAACAGGCAATGGGCTGACGAGAAAAGCTGCTGACCTCGAATTTGCATTAGGGCTCGATGAAGTACGTAATTGGAGTTGCTGTGTATGGTACTATAATTCGGTAGGGACCGGGGCAACTGGGAAGGGGAAAGGCCTAGAACATCCGGTCCTCGGTCTACATAGGTACTCTGCGGTGCCGCTCGTAACCGACAGGCTGAAGCCACTGAGTGAGTGGCATGTGAGCCAGGTGGATAGATTGGCTGAGGGAATTTGATGTACGGATGGGGCTTTGAGTTACCAACTGAGACGGACGTTTTAGGGACCCGTGCTGCGTGTTACACAGGTGAGGGGACTTCATCGGCGATGGCTGGAGTTGCGGTCTAGAAGACGGGAAGCAACTGGAGGCAGGCCTTCGATGTTGGGCAATGCCGTGTCTCTCCCAACGTCTCCTGATGTCATGGTCTGGCAGTCTAGCATGGAGCAATGTTACATAACGACACGTGGTGAAACGGGCAAGGCCTAGGGCACAAAGGTTTTCTCCCTGAACGGGTGCAGAACAAGTGCAGCAAAGCCCCCAACCGCAGAGTTCCCGCACCTTTCGGTGTCTCTGTCGGTGTAGAGTCATTTTTGCAAAGCCTGGCTCCCTCTCAGTGCTCCCCACCAGCCAGCCACGTCCGGAGGTGGGGCCGGACGCTAGGTACGTACTCCGTGGTACTCCCGGCGGATGCGGTCCCAGCCAATGAACCGCAGCCTAGTCGCTCTCCGCAAGACAAGCATGGAAAAGGAAGCTTGCATGGCATATCGAGGTGGGTTCCAGGGCAAACCTGTTACACAACGGGCAAGGAGGAGAAGGAGAGGGGGGGATATGCCGCTTTGGCCTAGCTGTCAGTTGCCCAGGGCAGCTATGCGCCGAGTCCAGCGGCATATTGTACTTGAAGTGCATTAGGGCTGTGGTGTGGTGGTGAATGGCGCCCTGTGGCGGATGGATGCCCTGTGGCAGATGTCGACGGCGCAACGATGACGGCTGAAAGATGACGGGCGGCAGATGCACACGAGTACTACGTCGTAAGTAACAAGCTCGCGGGAGAACGCCTCCTCAGCCACAGATCGGCATCGAGTTACGCAACGCGGCCAAGCCAGCTCCCCAGCGCCGAGCTGACTGGCCTGCGCGCCCAGGCACTGTAAGCTACGCCGTGCCAACCAGCAGCCAGCAGCCCAGGTACCTGCCTGCCCGTCCAGTCGGGGCCAGGCTTCATTGACGCCCGAAGCTCTGGGTTTAGCGAACGAAAAAAACATGGAAGCTTACCCGGAAGGCCCGTAGCGCCGGGGACGAGGGAGTGCCCACCGCCCATGCCATGGATCCGTCTATCCACCTTGTCGTCTGTCCATCCCTCCAAATTTCAACTTGACCTTTTATCCATTGTCACATTCGACGGCAGACCACACGCACCCTTCCAACCCCCGGATCATCCCTCAGTTTCCTGCAGTGTTGCGCCGAGCATTTCGCTGTCCAGGTCTCGTTTCCCCCAAAGTAAGTGTCTAGATACCTACCTAGCTATGCCCCCCTGCTGCGCCACAGCCCGCATCGCTCCTCCCCCTCCTTGAATCCTTGCCAAAAAAAATCATGTCAAATTTTTTCGGCTCCTGCCCCTCTCTCGCTGGCGCTGGTGTCAACGTCACAGGGCATAATCGCTTGATTGTCCCACCTCGCTCACCGTACACACCTCCCGCCTCACACACCTCCACCACATCCATCCACACACCACAAGCACAAGCACACGGGTCTTTTTGCTCGTGTTCTCATCCGGATCCCGCCAATCAATTGGGACATTCACAACGAGTCTCGCCTTTATCAGCCCGACCCTTCCTCCCCATTCTGCTCTGCTCTGCTCCCAGCATCATCCTCCTCTCCTTCTCTCCTCCTCCCGCCTCCTCGCATCCCGCTGCGACAACCACCTTTTTGCTGACTCTCCCGCGCAAAAGACAAGACAACAGCAACACCACCAGAGCTTTGTCTCTACCCCTTTTCCAAAAACACCCCCTAGGCCTGCCTTTGGTCTTTTCAAAGGCAACCCCTTCACCACGGCTACTCTGGCCGTGAGCTTCGTCAGCGACAAAGATTTCAGTCTTCGCAAGACTTCCCACATCATCAACGTCATCCCTCCTCCTACTGCAGTCGCCTTCGCATAAGCTCTTCGATCTCTTCGTCTTGCACGACCCCGAATACAACACTCCCCCGTCGACTTCCGACGACCACCAGCTGCCGCATAGGAGGAATCAAAAGGTTCTTCCTCTCGCTGAGGAAGAGTCGAGGAGGCCTCGCCAGTCCACCGAGGGACCAGTCAGCTACCGCTTTCGACCACCTTAACACCTGCTTGACCTGAAAGGTTAAGCTACTTCTACAACACCCTCTCCACCAAACGTCTCCGAGGAATCCGTGTTTCACGCCCTCTCGACGTTTCTCCGCCGGTCTTTCTCCCCAATTCGTCCTCTCAGTCTATCCCCGGTCGCACCCCGCAACTGTTTGGGATATGGTTATGGCAACGGCTGTCCTCGACAACTACACCAACAATGCAAATCATACCAATGTCGCATTGAAGAATTCCATCTTCTTGGACTCTATTCAGCAACATGGCGTGATTAACCCCAAGCAACTTATTGGCGATGCCCTGCACCAGCGTGTGCAGGCCATTGACCATGAGTTGTGCGACCCTGGTGAAGAAGACACCTTCTTCGTCGCCGACCTCGGCGAGGTCTACCGTCAGCACATTCGCTGGAAGAAGAACCTCCCTCGTATTCGTCCATTCTATGGTAAGCCAGATGCCTCTACTCCAATCCCTCGACCAAATCTGACCCTTGCTTTAGCCGTCAAGTGTAACCCCGACCCTCAGGTCATCAAGCTCCTCGCTGAGCTTGGCACCGGCTTCGACTGTGCTTCCAAGACGGAGATCGAACAGGTCCTTGGCATGGGCCTCAGCCCCGACCGCATCATCTACGCTCAGCCCTGCAAGACCAACTCCTACGTCCGATTCGTCAAGTCCGCGGGCGTCAAGCAGATGACCTTTGACAATGCCGACGAGCTGTACAAGATCGCCAAGCTTTTCCCCGGCGCCGAGCTCTTCCTCCGCATCATGACCGACGACAGCGAAAGTTTGTGCCGCTTCAGCATGAAGTTTGGCGCTGCTATGGATACCACCGAGAGCCTCCTCGCTCTCGCCAAGGACCTCGGCCTCAGCGTTGTGGGTGTCAGCTTCCACGTCGGCTCTGGTGCTTCGGATCCCCTGGCCTACTACAAGGCTGTTCGCGATGCCCACCTGGTTTTCCAGCGGGCCCATGAGCTCGGCTTCAACATGCGCACCCTTGATGTCGGTGGTGGCTTCAGTGGCGACTGCTTCGAGGCCATGGCCAGCGTTCTCAGCGGCGCTCTGGACGAGTTCTTCCCTCCCCACAGCAACATCGAGATCATTGCTGAGCCTGGCCGCTACTACGTCGCCACGGCTTTCACCATCGCCTGCAACATCATCGCCCGCCGCACCGTCGAGGATCCCACCCTGGATGGCAAGGGCTACATGGTTTACGTCAACGACGGCGTCTACGGCAACTTCTCCAACATCATCTTTGACCACCAGAACCCCATCGCCAAGATCCTTCGCGTTGGCGGTAAGACCATCTACGATACTTCTGCTGCCAACCCAACTCCCGTTGGCGAGGGCTTCGAGTACTCCGTCTGGGGCCCTACCTGCGATGGTATCGACCGCATCACCGAGAGCACCCGCTTCGATCCCATCCTGGATGTTGGCGACTGGCTCTACTTTGAGGAGATGGGTGCTTACACCAAGTGCTCTGCCACTCAGTTCAACGGCTTTTCCAACGCCCACGATGTCATCTACGTCTGCAGCGAGCCCGGTGCCAAGGCCCTCCTTGATCTCTGAGTGTGTTGATTGTGCCGTCGACTTGTCGTAAGAGGCAAAGGACAATCACATCCCGCTTCGGTGTGGCAAGGCCCTCTTTTGTAAAAAAGGGTGATCTTCAGCCACCCGTTGCCCATGTTACCTTCCTTCACTGCTTTCCCCCTGGGGGACTGATTTGATAGAACTTTTTTGGAATCTCACTTCTCCAGCTTGGAGTGCAGAGATGCGGTCCACACTACTTTGTGGTTTAAAGACGCTTAAAATATTGAGTGTACATAGATAGAAAAGAACGATCTGGATTGGACCAATTTGGCTGCCGATATGCTTACGGTGACTTTGTTATCCGTATCATGAACATAGACACTGCCCGTGACAAGGGCTTTCCAAAATATTAGAACATATGCATGCCTCAACTGCGCAATGTCCCTTTCCCTATGAACAAGTACTCTCTAGAGTGATTTTTACTAACGCAAGAGATAGTATTACGAATAGTGACGTTCGGTCGCCCCTACTATCATAAGGTGAAGATGTAGTCTTCCCGTCTGTTGACTAACAAGTATACGTACATAGAATGTGAATATGCCTTTAACGGCAGCACGACATGATTGACTCCCCCGGCTACTAGTCTGGCCTCCTGAGCAAAGTCCTCCGCCCAACTCCCATGCGCCTCCCCTAACCGTCGCTTTCTTAATTCCTGGCCATAATGCCAGTTGAGTCGTTATCGTGGTCGCGCACATCACCCGAATGGGTGATCAAGAACAATGCCTATAATTTTCGAGAACAAACACCAGATGAAGGCAATGCTTCATCATGCGAAATAGCAAGCATCAAAACGTAAAGCAAGTAGAAAATGAGAAAGACATGATACCAGTTGCGTGACTTAGGAGCCACGGAAAAGGAACTGCATGTCCTCGGGGCTGAGAGAGTCCATCGCCTTGTCATCACCATTGACAGTCGAGTGGATCATGTTTGTCTTCTTTTCCTGGATCAAAACCATGCGGCTCTCGACTGAATCCTCGATACAGAGCCGGGTGATGGTACAGGGCCGGGTCTGGCCGATACGGTGGCATCGATCAGCAGACTGCCACTCAGCTGCGGGGTTCCACCACCTATATACAAGTTAGTCATGACTCTATCCGAAGATGCTGGACGATAATTAGACTTACGGGTCAACGATGAAGACTCGCGATGCTTCCGTCAGGTTGAGCGCCACGCCACCAGCCTTGAGCGACACCAAGAAGCATTCGACGTTGATGTTGGTCATGAAATGCTCGATAGAGGCTTGTCGCTGAGCAGGAGTCATGCTTCCGTCAAGCATGACCGTAGTGATTCCAGCTCTGCGGAGTCGCCACTCGATAAGTTGCAGCATTGTGGTAAACTGCGAGAAGATGATGGACTTGTGAGACGCATTATCAGAGCGGAGCTTGTGAAGCTCGTGCACAAGCAACTCAATCTTCGACGAGGAAGTCCAGTTCTCCATCTTAATTCGGTTGATGATCGAATTCTTCTTCACGAGGTGTTCATCCTGCTCAATCTCGGGCTGTTCGAGATCAATTGACAGGGGAATATGGCACCGCGGGCAATCAGGTTCAGCCGTCGAGCGGACATAGCCACCAACGCAAGCCCTGCAAAAGTCGTGCTTGCATCGGCTGCGAACCGTGTCTTCGGCGGGTTCATCACAGATACAGCATACCATGACATTCTGGCCGCCATCTGCATGTTTCTTGAGGATGAGATCTGGATGATCGGCAACTTGGCGCATTTGCATGATCAAACCGAAAATGTTGGCGTAGTTGTTAAGGAGCACACCTTGGGCGACGTAAGTGTCGAATTTGCGCTTACCACTGGTCATGATGCTGTTGGCGAAGTCGTTCTCCTCTTCTCCAAAAAACTGGCGATCGACGTAAATCTCCTTGACAGGGAGCTCCATGGAGTTTGTGTGGTCCTTCTTCAGCCGACGCAACATGATGCGATCCGTCATCAACCGAAGCTTCCTGAAAGCTTCACGTCCTGGACCAAGGTTGCCGAACTTCTGAATGGGGTTGAGAAGCTCCTGGTTGAAGACGGACACGTGTTGCATACCGGCATGGTTGCAATGACTGCAGCGACTGTCCTCATCCATGGTCCATTCGAGAGTAGAACATGGGCATTGCTTGCAGAGATAAGATGCGAACGGGCTGATATTGAGGAACCGAACCAAGGAGAAGAATTCTCCGATTCGGTTCTGTAGGGGTGTTCCTGTCAAACACCATCGGAAGTTAGTCTTGAGAGCGAAACATGCCTTCGCGGTCATCGTGGTTCTTGTCTTGATGCAATGAGCCTCATCTAGGATGGCTCGGTGGAAGGTGATGGAGTGAATTACACTCTTCTCCTTGTAGATGCCGTCTTTCCGCTTGAACCCTTTTTCCTGTTTCCGGTACATAGATTCAAGGCTGTTATACGACATCATGATAACGTCGTATTTCTTGAGCTCTTTGGCGGTCATGGTCTTGGTCTTTTGATTTGTGCCATGATAAACGAACGTTTTGAGCGTGCCATCTGTGTAGGACTTGATCTCTTGCTGCCATTGCATCAATGCAACAGGTGGTACCAGGACGAGGGACGGTTGCTTGGCGGGATAATCTGACATGATGAGTGAGACGGCCTGAATGGTCTTGCCCAGACCCATCTCGTCACCGAGAAGACCACCCTTCCACTCGATCTTCTCCATGGCCACCATCCACGCAAGGCCCTCCAGTTGAAAGGGTTTGAGTTGCCGAGAGATCGATTGGGGTTGGAGTGCCCTGCCAGCTTTGAGAACAGGCATGTTTTCTAGATCCTGCCACATGGTCTTGATCTCAGGGTGGTTGGCCTCAAGGCGGTCACGCTCCTTCTTAAGGCGCCCATTATTCCCCGGTCTTCTGAAACCCCGTCGTTCCTGGGCGATTCTTCGCAGATTTTGTCGGTCCTGATCAATACCGGTATCACTATTGTCGGCAGAGCTCAGGCCACTAGCCACAGATGACATCTCCGAGGATCCAGTAAGTAGGGCATCAATTGCGGCATCGCTAAGGGTATCTGAGATGTCGTCCAGGGCCGAGTTCTGGGTTGTATTGGCAACAGGATGTGTCGGCAGTGGTAAGATGGGGCGTTTCACCTTGGCCAAAGAAGTTCGCGCTGCTGGTTTGGTTCTTACAAGTCTCTTTGCCAATGGTGCATCGTCTTCACTCGAATCACCGTCGCCACCATCGTCGTCACTAGCCTCGTTCGTGTCTGCAAAAGAAGCATCGGCTTCTGAGTCAAAGACATCCTGACCCCCTTCAAGACCAACCGCGGCAGCTATTTCGGCATCCATGTCAATATCAGAGTCTTCGGAGTCGGCAATGACTTTGGCCTTCTTTGGTGGGCGACTGAGCTTATTGCTGGAGGCAGTTGAAGCCCTGCCTCGCTTTGTCATTGGGAGTTTAGCAGGAGCTGGGGATGAAGCAGAAATGGCAGAGACTGTGGCTCGAGTGTTTCTGCGACGCGTCGGTAGAGGAGTCGGGGCAGCTGTGCTGGTATTTGCGAACTCCTCTTCCTGGAGTCGACGAGCTACCTTTGCATCCGGTGATGTGTCCGAGAAGCCTTCATCCTCATCATCGGTATCACCGATCACGGCTTTCTTGCTTTTTGGCGCGGACTTCATGGAGTACATGCTGTTTCGAAGTCCACGCTCCCGGTCTGGGCCAGTTTGGCGGGATGGCCCAGGAACATGTACCTCAAAAGACGAGAAAGATTTATTCAGATCAGTAGTAGCAGGTGTGGGCACCATACTGGTTCCCGGTGTCGAATATTCGCTTTCGGAGGTGCCCTCTACTGGGGTTGGTGCTGTAGAAACCGACTCGCTGCCAAGCAGGGAAGCCTTGCTTGGTCTTCCACGAGGTCTTCTAGCAGGGGCAGGATCAGGGGAAGCCATGTCATCTGCAGCCAGTGTCACCTTTCTAGGACGACCTCTGGGGCGCTTTTCCCCAGTGCTGGGCGCCGTTAAGGGTTCCGCAGCATCCACAACAGCGATAGCAGATGAAGCAACCAGGTTCCTAGTAGAGGAAGATCGGGTCAAGCGGCCTGTCCCGGTGGATGAGGCATCCCGAGAATCTGAGATATTGGCTATCAGTGAATAAGCTCAGAGGTCGAACATGTTCGTAACTTACCATTTACTGCAGAGGATGGGGTGGATGCTCCCCGAGCAGCTGGGCGACCACGAGGCATGATGACGGCTTAGTTGACACAGCAGCGTCAAAGGCCGGCGTCTGTTCTGAATGTGATCAAAGTGACAATAGGCGAACCCAGCCATACAAGGTAATCGATGCGTGTTCCTTGTGAAAGAGCGTGTGGCCTTTGGTGGGAAATGGAAACGAATCCCGATTTCAGCGGACTGAGCGAGGTGAGACGCAGGCAGAACCCCTGCCAGTTCACACTACTGCACAGCTGAACCTGGGACGGTGGGACAGGGAACGGCGGGACGATGCGGTTGCGGCATGCACGCTCAAACAACCGAACAGGAAAACAAACAGGCAAGGAGGAGGGTTCTCATTCAATGAGAGATGAATTTTCGGTGTCGGTGACAGGGACTGGCACGAAAGTGAGGTAAAGGTGAAAGAAAAGTTGCCACTGGTGGCTCCTTTTTTGGGGTCGTCACAGCCGCCAATTCACAAGTTCACAGTGCCTGATCAGGAAGGGCGACGCCGCGTTGCCCCTCTACGCGAAATCACGTGGCGTTCCCGGGGAGTTAAGTGGCTCTCCGGGGATTAATCTGCACTGTGTGTTTGCACTCCATCAGTGCGACGCTGCATGCAGCTGCAAGCCCCCGTACAGTGCGCATTTTGTGGGTAAGGTCATATTAATGTGCAGTTGGTCACATGACACCGTGTTAATCCCGTGCTGGTGCGGCTCGCGCCTGTGATCCCCCGCTGGCTGCTGGAATTGAATGGAGGCGCCACTTGCCTCCTGTATGCGCCAGCCGCAAATCCGGCGGCCATTTCTCGTTTTCCTCCAGCAAAACACCTTGGATGGTAATCGCCAACAGCTGTGAAACTCTGACCGCGATATTGCCCCTCGAGTGTAGCGCTCACTACCAAGACCATGTTGGTTCCTCTACTTTCCTATTGACAAGGATGAAACGGTAGCTAACTCGGCCATTCAGGGCACGCCGAAGGAATGCCGCCAGCCAGAATCAGGCCCAGAATAATGGACAGGATGCCAACCAGACTGCCCAGGCCGCCAACCAGGCCGCCAACCAGGCCGCCAACCAGAATGGTAACCAAATCAATAACCAAAATCTGCCTGCGAGGCCAAGTCGCGGCGTCATCGGACCGTAAGCGTACCCATAACGCCACAGTTTGAAATCAACCTGTTAACGCTGCTGAATCCAGTCAATCAGCACTGACGGACTTCCTCGCCGTGAGTGCCAACCTTCTTATTTATCTTCGATCAAGTCACTAACATGAATTGACAGTCACACAACATCTCTGCCACACGGATTCTAGAGGATGCCGACGCACGTCGCCGCCAAGCTGCTGCCGCAGAACAAGATGATGACGAGTCTCTCGAGGCACTCGCCGAATCCGTCATCTCAGGGCCGCGATCGAGTCGCCGCGGGAACGACGACCAGAAGTCAAAGAAGGAAAAGGACGAAGAAAAGGCGTTGGAGAAAATCAAGACAAGCAAGGTTTTCAAAAAGCGCAAGAAGCATGCTAATGATTCCGACGACGAAGATGACATCGCCCGCGCCATCTATGAGCAAAGAAGCGTCCCCATGCCTGGCCAAATGGAAAACTGCGCCATTTGTGAGAAGCGTTTCACCGTCACCCCATACTCAGTTGCGGGCCCCGATGGTGGCCTGCTTTGTGCTCCTTGTGGACGTCAAGTAGCCAAGGAACAGCAACAAGGACAACCAAAGAAGAAGCCGCGAAAGCAGGCTGCTGCGGGTGGTGTTGGCAGACGACGAGCTATCCAAAGCAGAATTCTCGATGGTGATGTTGGCACCAAAAGCCTAGTAACGCTCTGCGTGCAGACCTTAGCCAAGAACGTCGATTTAGCAGACAGTCTTGGTGACTTGCCTGATCACTTGGTTGACAAGATTGCACGAATGTTCTCAAAGCGGCGCTTATTGAAGCCAGAGACACTCCCACTATTTGTGCAACCCACCACTGAGACGGTTCACATTTATGATGGAGCGAAGCTTGGAGAGCAAGACTACGTCAGCATCTTCCAAGTGTCGCCCAACCTTCGCCGGCTCAAGATTCGCTGTGGTATTCAGTTCAAGGATGAGGTGATGGATTACCTCTTAAGCCGCGACATTTCGCTCGAATCATTCTATCTCCATGGCGCAAACCTTCTCAGCGAAGAAAAGTGGCACGAGTTCTTCGTTGCCAAGGGTAAGGCCTTGAAGGGTCTTCAAGTTTACTACACTGATAAACACTTCGGCGACGATAGTGTGGCAATGCTTAGAGGGCATTGCCCAAATCTAGCCCGATTGAAGATTGAGAACAACCAGCAAGTCTCTGATACGGGTGTCAAGTCCCTGGGGGAGTTATCCAGCCTTGAGCACCTCGGTCTTCAACTGCAGACGCCAACATCCACTGCCGCCTACACTCACGCCATTTCAAAAATCGGACAGAAGCTTCAGACGTTTTCGCTCAAAATCGTCCCCGCCGTCAATGATGAACTCCTGAATGCAATCAAGGAGCATTGTCGTTCCCTCACCAAACTTCGCATCACCGACAGCGAGTTCATCACCGACAGTGGATTCGCCAACCTCTTTACGGAGTGGGTGAACCCGCCCTTGCACATTGTCGATTTTCAGAAATGCCGACAGCTTGACTCAACTCGGCCGCGCGACAATCCCGACAACATTGGACTCTGTAGCGAGGGGTTCAAAGCATTGATGGCTCATTCCGGGCAGAAGTTGCGTTGCCTTAATGTACACGCTTGCCGTCACATCTCTCGTGAGACTTTTGAGGAGGTGTTCAACGATAAAGCCAATTACCCCGAACTACGAGAGTTGGAGATTTCGTTTTGTGAGGAGGTGACGGATTTCGTGCTAGGGAGCATCTTCCGAGCATGCCCTAACATTCGTGAGGTGAATGTCTTTGGCTGCATGAAGGTTAAGGAAGTCCGGGTGCCCCGTGGGGTCATCCTAGTCGGAGTTCCCAATGCGCGAGGCATGATCATGGAGGGGACTCATGATTGATTTGCTACTTAGATTTCAGGCTCTGTATCAGCGGAGTGGTGGCGTTTGTTTATTTGAGTCCGTCAAGGCATGAATGAGGGTGTTAGTGTCATATTTCCAGGAACAACATCAGTCACAGGGGTTTTGTTTGACTGGCACGAGGGGTATTCCCATGTAGACTTTTAGCTCTTTAGCTCTCGAGACAATGTATGTACAGTGTCGCTTGTTATTTACATCGATCCAACATGAAGCAACGACATGACAATTCCTCCCATATCGATGCCAAATACACAACCCTCCCCAAAATGCAATGCTACATGTTTACTCCGTATGATGCTCAATTCAACTAGCTGGGCTGGTTGGCGACATATTCCACATCCAGCTTGGCGTACTGGTTGATCTTCTCCTCGAGCTCTGCGTCGGTCAACTCCTCGCGCTTCCACGCGATACCAAGAGAATTGCAGCCCGCGACATTCTGGAGGTAGTTGAGATGGGCGATGATATCGAGACCGAGAGTACCAGCGTTGCATTGGATGTTGGCGTTACCCTCGCACACTTCAATTTCCGAAAGCTCATAGGTGACATCGAGGGAGCCACCATCCAGCCAGTACTCAGGGGAAGTGTGTCGGTAGCCAAAGATGATCGGGGGCAGACGCGGCACGGGGTCGTCGCCGTGGGTGACGCGGTACTCGGCACCGGCCTGGTTGGTGACAAAGTCTGCAAAGTCGCCATCGCCCACACGTGGCGACCCGAACGTGTACAGGTCCAGGGCGATGCCGCCCTTGCGCAGGTAGGCCGCGGCGAGGGTCGCGACGGCGCCGCCGAGCGAGTGGCCGGTGGAGACGACGGTGTACGAGGGGTTGGCGGCCTTTGCAGAGACGATGGCGGCCTTTGCGGCGGTGGCGATCTCGTTCCAGGCGTTCTGGAAGCCCGAGTGGGCGCCGCAGCCGGACACCAGCGTGGAGCACGAGTCCTGGCCGAAGTCCAAGTTGGTGATCCAGTTGCGGATGTTGCTGCTGCCGCGGATAGAGATGACAATCTCCTTGCGTGCGGCGTCGGTGGAGACGTAGCCAGCGATGCCAGTTGAGCTTCCACTGTTCATGGCCTGTCAGTACACATAACTCGGTTTGTGAGGCGGGAGGCAACGTACCCGAAGGATGCTACAATGGTAGCAGCATCGCCTTCAATGCCCGGGCAATACCCTCCGCAGGTGATTTTAGCACCGACTGCCGCATTGTAGTTGCAGTAGGCAGCGGCAGAGTGCTGAGCGTAGAACTTGAAGTTGGCCAAGTTCTGAGCAGTCACGCTCACAGCTGTGGTATTTGATCAGCTCATAATCCCTTGGAGTTGTTGGGGGAAACTTACCCCTACCCTCAGGGGCACGAGCATGGCTGCCGATGGAGGCTGCGGCAGCAAGGCCAACAGAAGAGAGCAAAGACAGGACAAGCATGTTGACTGAGGATAACTGTGCAGAGCTTGGGATGATTGCAGCTTGGTTGTAGAAAACCGTAAGGAATGCTGGGAGTTGAGGATATATATACTAATGGAGGACGAATCCACAGGTCTCTGTCAGGGATGGCGAAGCGGGAGTCTCTAGTGACTTCCTAGGGTGAAGACAGCGAATGCAACGATAGGATGCTTTTCGAAATTACCAAACGTTCAGCTTCAGAGGACGGCTTATATGGCTTTTCGACTTCACTCCTCAGCCCCATGCCTCCCCTCCATCACAAGCCCTCACATGTTGGTTGCCATCCCACTCGGGAAGCTGGAACGACTCAGCACATCCGCGGCAAGACACACGATGTGAGACAAAAGGGGGTAGAGACAGACAGACACGCACACACACGAGCTCTTTTCTCGCGTGGGTATGTCTTCCTTCCTTGTTCCCCGCTCCGCAGAGCCCATGTTGGCGTCGGGCGGAGTTGGCAACGGTGTTGTCGATTGGGGGGAATTTAGTTTCTCGGCGGCGGTTAGCGGGCTAGGGACACAAGAGTCGGTGATCCTTAGGTCAGGGTCGTCCGGATGAGCTTCCCAGAAGGGCAAGACGCGGTTGCTGGGGATGGGCATGATCTGCCGCGTGGTGGAGGGGCGGGCGCCACGTGAACATGTTTTCTAAGCGGCCTGGGATCTCTGCGATGCCGGCCGTGTTCCTTGGGTGGTACGAGAAGAGGAGAAGCCGAATAGGTGGGAGTGTTAAGAGACGGATGCGGTGGTTGAAGGGTTGGAGGGATGAAGGGTTGTCCGCCGGGGCCAGGCCGCATGGGCAGGGATTGGACTGAGATGGGGTTCTGTAGGTCTTCGTAGGGCGGAAGATATCCATGTCACATCACATCCCCGGGGCTTGGGCCACTCCTGTTCCACCGTTGGTCCACTGTTCAACCATTTTTGATGCTAGGTTGCTGTCGCGTTGGGAGCTATTAACAAGGTCTGAACGAACCGGGGCTGTGGGGAAGCCCCAACAAAGGAAAATAGTGACAGCGACAGCGACAGCCGCCGAGCGAGTATCATGGCTTGGTCGCTGAAGCAGGCAGCTCAGATATCGCCGTCGATTCGTCCAACTCCATCGATGGCACGAGGCTGTGGCCGTCGAATTGAAATTGCACATGCCAGACCCAATCGTGAATACGGCCTTGCCGCCGGGGCTGTGACGGTAGCTCTCTCAGGAGCCTGGTCATCTCGCCCAACCACAGGCGTCGCACACGGTCCCAGCATTCACACTTACATAGATGGTGCAGCCCATCACAGGCTTGGCACGCTCACAAGCCCTCACAAGCCCTCACGAGCTCGCACACCCTCTTCCGTGTGCCGGAGCGACAGCCATGACGCACGTGAGGCCAGTGCAGCCCAATATTACCCCGAGCTTTCGTCTCCCGCAGCGCCAGCCTAGCCCGAACCTCACCACATCCCGAGATGCCACGCGGAACGTCTCCCTCCCTTGGCCGCACTCGGGCAATGCAGCGGCTTCGTTTTTGGGGCCGCGCCATCTCTGACCCGCTCGTGGTTGCATTTGACTCTCGTAGTGGCCGCCACGAGTGACATGGCATTTTGCGGGGAAAGCAGATCAGTATTGTGAGGGTTTTGGGGGTGGCCGACTAGTTCCCAGTTCCCTGTACCCCGTAGCTGCACTTCGTACCGAGAGGCCCGAGATGAGAGCGGCAGTATCAGGTCAGAACGCCAACCTTGATAACCATAACCCAGCAAACGAAATAGGCAGTGCTATGTGATACGAATAGACCCCTTTCCTTCCGCAACGTGCAACCCCGGTTACGCCAGTCTCGTTCGGTCAATTAGCTGTCCGGCCGTTTGTTCCGATTAACCAGGCATCCTCATCCTTCCCGTCTCACCCGCAGGTAAGACTCACTATCATCACCACCACCACCACCACCAAAACCACCAAACAAGCCTCCAAGGCTGATCAATACTCAGCCCACTTGCAGCCGTATCAAGCTCACCTACCTATTTTGATATCTCATCGAACCATCTCGTCCCCCGTTTCAGCTTGGCTGACGCCGCCGCGGCTCGGCGCCGAACGTATATGCAGCTGAGCCGTCCCATCTGCGCCATCTGCGCCATCTGCACCATCTGTTCCATCTCCCGCTGACGAACTCTATCTTCCTGCCCCTCTTCCTTCCGGTTTAGCTCTGGCGTTCATCCCATCCCCCTCTTCCGTGCTGTGCCACGCTGTTCCTGATGATCTGCGTGTGTGGACCTGCAGGCGCCATCAGCAGAGGCTAGATTCCTACCGAGGGACAAGAGTAATTCGGTGTCGTCTGTAAGCCTGTGATTGTCATCATCTCGTATTTTGAGCCGTAGTTGTTCATGTCGTCGACGAAACTTTCTCCAAGGACGGTGAGAACGGTCGAGACCCGGACCCCTTGCGATGACCCCGCGGAAGATGCCGTGGCCTTCATCAAGAGAACCTCGGTTTCTGTCCTTTTCGTCAATTCACACCCTCGTGCTGCTTGCAGTGCGCGCTACTGTGTTAGTTGTGTCCTTGGCCTGATCCACAGTCTTTCCCGTCTCTCCTCAAAGGGTCCAGCAGCTGGTGTTGAAAGTCAGCATGACTCAATCCCCATGTCGTAACGCCACGGCAGCACCAGGGAGTTAGACTCGGTGTCCTGATCTGGATGAAGAATAGATGCTCTTTCGGGTTGCCGAGAAGCAGTTCTTGCCGGACATATCCGGCGGGAAACTAGAAGTTTCTCAGCTTACTCTTTCGAGATACTGCTCCGTGGTCACTCGACCGATTCTCAGACGACACATCATGTCTTGCGATGAAGTCAAATTCTTCTCACAAACCATAGGTACACCTCACTGTCCAGATTCGGGTTCGTTTAACCCATGCATTGACTCATTTGATGATTGAATTTGTTGTCTTTGTACAGTTGTATCACACCAGTGAGAGTGGGGACGAGGGGTGTCCGTCATCCCCTCCATCCTCTTCATCAATGTATCGTACAGGAGATGGCCTTGATCTCCATCACCATTCCTCCTTCTTCTAGACGAACCCGTCTCCACGGCTTGCCCAATTGCATTTCCCTTCAGTTCCCAACAGTCATCAGCGCACTTAAGCAGCAATGTTCTTGCGGCCCTTGATTCTCCTTCGCATGAGGATCTTGCGGCCGGTCCTGCTTCGCATGCGGTACAGGAAGCCATGTCTGCGCTTCTGAACCAAGCGAGTGTGTCCATTCATCGTGTTTCGGGGTCCGCATCGGATCTGCACGGCTCCAAACGCAGGGTGCGCTGAGATGGCGGACGAAGGGACGACATCGGCGGCACCGGCGGCGGAGGGCGTGAAGCTCGTGGGGAGGGCAGTTCGTCGGATTGCGGCTGTGAGCGGAGTGAGGGACGGTCGGAGAGGGACGAGGGTGGTGAAGGTTCTGTGAGTTTGAAGTCAGCGATGCGTTCGTAGATGCCGTGGTGGCATGTGAGCAGACGGAGAGCAGCTTACCTGGGGGATTGGGAGAGCGGCTTGGCGAGCACAGGGCGCGCGAGGCGCGTGATTGACTGGAGCATGGTGTTCATGGCCGATTGCGCGCAGAATGGTGGTCTGCGGCTGGGAATGGTTGGTGTAATGAGGCGAAGTGGTGATGTTGAAGATGGATGTCAAAATTTTGGGCTAAGCTCGGGATTGGACGATTGCAAGTGGAGACGGCTGTTAGCCGCTGGTCGAGTGCCCAGGTCGTAGACTGCTTACCCTACACCATCTCACCGTTCCCTAAAACCAGCATCACCTTGACATAGATCCCGAATCGGTTGATTAACAAAAGCTGGAAGTGTCGCTTGTTAAATTGAAAGGTTATAATTCAATTGATGTGTTTCTACTTCTCTAATTGCATCATTGGGTAATTTCTTTTGGAGCCTCGTTTACTCTTATGAGATTAGATCACAACTTTCAATAACACGAACCCACTATTACCAAATGGAACTTTCTTTAGCCAAGTTAATTGGCATTATAGTTCTTAAAACATTTGTTCGTATCGCCCTTGCTGTGCAATTATAGGCCATGTATTTTCCTGCTCTGCTCAACTCTGTGCCATTGATGATTGCAATTTGTTCCTCAAACACCATCTACCATCTCTCTAGCATATTATAGATAACCGAGATCTTTAAACGCCCTCTTCAAAATTTCACGAATTACTTCTTCCTTGCGCTTGTTGTACTGCATCACCGTCTCGCCCTTTTCGATGCTCAGATCGGCTGCCTCCCTTTTTGTCTTGGCATAAAGTTCCCGGTCCGCTTCATTGCGCCTCAACCACTCGGTGAAGATGGCGTGTCGTGCCGTCTCCGGGCAATCGGAACCCCAGACATGTAGATTCGTCGCCATCGGCTCGTACCCGCAGAAGAAGCGGTGCTCATGCCACGATGGTTCTCGCGATATGAACTGAAACCCGGCGGCCTCGAGCGGCCCGACGTATGAGGATTCATCAGTCACGTCCTTGACCACGAGATCGATGTCGATCGTGGCCTTGGCCGGAAGACCCGGGATCGACGTGGAGCCGACATGCGCAACGGATAGGCTGATGGGGCCGAGAGCTGACTCAATACGCGCCTTGATGAGGCTGAATGTCTGCGGCCAAGAGGGATCAGGTTCGACGATAGCCAACGGAGCCTTGTACTTGCGGACAGAGACGCGCTCGAGGATGCTAGGGTCGAACTCGTAGTGCTTGAGCAGCGCTTCGAGAGAGGGCGCCATTGTGTGATTGGCCCTTGGGATGTGGCTGAACGCTGTTGGTTCCGTCAATTCTGGTAACTAGTTGGACGACCTAGCGACTGCAGGGGGCGAAAGACGTGACCAAAACGAGAGGCCAAAACGGGCGGCCCAAGTGGCGAGGCTTGACGTGTTTATCAGCTAAGTGCAAACGGCGGGCGGCTGCGGCATTGTTAAATGTTTCCGAGATGGTCTCAATAACAGGTCTTTTCACTATTTGCACTATCTTGAACTACTGGGCTATTTCTCGGACAGTGACTCACTTGCCGGTCCCTCCCTGCAGGTACAATGTGTGCCTGGGAGACAAGATGACCCAACCCCGCGGGACGTCAGACCGGTGCAACATTAATCCATTTGAGGAAGTTGAGGAGAAGTATGTACCCGTCGACATCCTTCAATCCAACCTAGCAACTACATACCTAGGCAGGAGGTAGTTACCGCAAACTAGAAACACCAAGGGGCTGTCCATTAGTCAAAATCGATACCCGATCCCCCATCTTATCTGCCAGCCTCCCGCCTGCCTCCCGCCTGCCCATGCAGATCCGTCCCCCCGTGGGGGACGGATACTACCCTTTCGTCCCAGGAGGATGAACACCCCGGATGTGATTTACCCCCAAGTGTCTCAGTCCACCCGGCTTCCCAATTCATGACCTTGGCGCTCATGGCCGCCATGGCTTCGTCTCAACTAATGCTGGTCTCTAGCCCCTAGGCCAGACAACAGTTGCTATTTTAGACGTCCTTCAGCACCCACCCCACGGCAACTGATTGTGGCGCTGGCTGCAAGTCCAGGGGACAACCAACACTTAATTGCAACAACGACCCTTGTTCTTGGCCAGGCTAGGACTGAGCTCACCAACGGGAGTTGAGGAGTCGGCCCTTGGCCACATGAAATGATTGCAACCAACTCCCATTTTGCTTGAAACCACTCCTCGCAAGAATTGACCTGAAACTCCTGCACCTAGAAGGCGCAGGTATCGAGTGATTGAGGATGTAAGCTGCCCATTTTGGGCCGAGGCCGAATTTGCGACCGCGGGAAGCTCCCGAAGGGATAAATACGACCCTCATCCATTCCAAGAATCCCAAACAATCCATCAATCCATCTCATTAAGCTCCATCATTCTCCTTTTTCCTTGAACTCATCAATCTATTCTACTAAACTCAATCATTCTGTCTTTCTTATTACCTCTTCAATCTATCCCACTAAACTTACACATTCTCTCCTTCGTATCACCTTGTCACCATGTCTCATTCAACTGAAGAGCCCGTACAAACCCCCCCATCTACCCCGTCCCGTCACCGGAGATCCTCATCTGCAAATGCCTATGACTCTGGAGTTGAGGGCTTGTCTAGCAACGAATCATCCCCTGCCCGGGGTCTCAACAAGAGAGCAAAGGAGTCAAAGGCTGGACCTAAGGACTCCTCTGATGTTTTGTCACCCGAGGACCCGGCTGAGGAAGAATCTGTGACGAAGAATCCGTTTCACACGGAGCGTGGCAGAATCTTATTTGAAGCTATCGATGAACTGCAGGCTTTCGAATGCAGCAAGGCACTCGACATCCCTCAGGTACGTTAATGAAACAAAAGTGTTGACTTTCGCTAACAGCTTCAAGCTTATCGTAGTTGGAGGTCAATCATCAGGGAAGTCCTCTTTGCTACAAAGCTTGACTGGAATTCCTTTCCCAGTCGGCGCTACCTGTTGCACCCGCTTTCCGACTCGCATCACTTCCAAGCGCACCCCTCGCGGGGGAAGGGATAGTTACCGCATCACCATTGAGCCAGCCGAGGTTACCATAGATGGTCTAGAAAGAGCACACAATACGATCAAGGAATACGTGTGTATGGGAGAAACTTTCACAGCTAAAATCTTCGAAACGGCCGTTAATGAGGTATGACGCTAGATTTTCCATGACAGGACGCAAACTGATAAAATAGGTATCTTCCAAGTACATGGGAATTCGCCAAGGAAAAGATGCCAACAGTAACAATTTCGCCGCGGAAGTTCTGAAGGTTGAGCTCTCTGGCCCAGACCGACCCTACTTTAGCATTCTTGACCTTCCCGGACACTTCAACAGTACATACGATGTCAACAAGTCGGACCAGGCGAAAATCGAGGAAATGATTGTCAAATACATGCAAAAGCGCGAGAACACTGTCATGTAAGTCGACAAAGTTGTACATCAGCTCCTCGAGAAGCTAATCCAGTGAAGCTGCGTCCTTGATGCCTCCAATGACCTCGCCCATCAGCCGATTTTGGAACTAGCACACGAACACATCCAAGATAGAGAACGTATTCTTGGTGTATTTACCAAATGCGACCGGCTTCTTAACAATCTTGGAGAGGCAAACCATGTAAGTTCAACAGGAACGTCGACACAAGCTCAACTAACTTTTTTTCTTTTGTAGGCTGTGTCTATTGCCACGGGGCGAGGCCTTTCAACAAAAGACCCGAGGTTTATGCCAGGCGGCTGGTTCCTTGTCCGCAATCGCAGCGACAATGATGCAGACCGCCTCGAGCTTGATGTTGCTGAGAAGATGCTGTTCCGCACTGCTCCATGGAAAGTGATCCCCACGAAGCGGCTTGGGTCTGCTGCATTGAAAATACACCTGGGAAAGATACTGGACTCGAAGATCAAGTCCAGTTTCCCTGCGATTCGAGCCAATATCGAAAAAAGTCTCGGGGCCAAACTTCATGAGAAGCACGAGCTCGGTGATCCTCGGGGAAACCATGACCAGAGGCGAAACTACGCGATTAAACACCTCAGAGACTATGAGGAAAGAGTGAGAAAGGCTATTAACCACCCCGGTCACTTGAAAGCTCGACACTTAGAACTCCGTCAGGAGGTGACGCGCTTGAACCAGGAATTTGATATATTCATGAGAGCAAGAGGCGCGCGCTGGGAGTTCCAAGACTACGACGTCACCCCGCGAGCAAAACTAGCAGAGCTTAGCAAGCCTATTGTCGAAGGCCGATCTCAGGGGAATGCGTCTCAGCGAAGAGAAACACCTGCCTTTAGTCGAGACTTCGATCATTGTTTGCCGATGGAGGACTCGGATGATCTCCTGCAGAGAATTGACGAGGAACTCATTGGTTTCCAGGCCAATCAGCTCCCCGGTATCATCAACCCGGACATCTTCCCTGCCATGTACCAGCTGCAGGTTGAAAAGTGGTTCGCAATTGCCACCGCCCACATGATTCGAGTGAGGAGAGCGGCTGCGATGTGCAGTGTCGAAATCCTGAACTCAGTGTGTCCCCCGAAAGAAAGTACAGAAAAGTTGTGCCAGGGGTTTACGGACCTGCTGGAAGGCTACTTCATTTCGGCAGACACAAAATCAGACGCGCGCTACTCACTTCTGTGTGAACAAGAGACGAAGTGCAAAATTCTGCAAACGACGGATCCCAAATTTAAGGAGGATATAGTCGGCTGGCGGCGAGTAAGGTTTCAACAAGCAGGCCTGCTTGGGTTGAGCGGTCTGAAAGTCCAATCTGAAAGAGTGGAGGTTGAAGTTCTCAACTTATGCTTTGACCTCGCCCATCCAACCATCCAAAAGAACATGATCAACGAAGTCCATGACGTTCTCAAAGTGTACTACAAGGTAAGCACTCGATTAGCCTTTTTTAAAGAAGAATCTCTTGGCCAGATCGCTAACCACCCCCTGATAGATTTCCCTGGAGACCTTCATCCGCAGCATCACGAGTTCTGTCGAAGATTATATTTCTGGCGAGGATAGCCCAGTGACGGCTCTGCGGGCGGATAGAATCATGGAGCTATCCGAGGAGCAGATGGAGAGACTTGCAGGAGAGGATGAGTCGACTCTGCGGAGGCGAGAAGTTTTGAATGAAGAGATTGAGGAGTTGACAAGCGCTCTTAAGATCGTAGATGCAGCTACTCGACTGACGAGAGGTCTAGATAGGGATTGAGTCTGATTTATTTTGGTCGGCGTTCTTTAGATTACTATTACCCCATGTTTCTGTTATTTTATATATGTATTCACATGTTCTAGACAGTCTCTCTAACTATTTATCCCTAAACACCTCCAGAATACTTATATCTAACCTGGTGATAACCCCCATCCGCGATAAAAGACGCCATTGATTGGTCTTGGGGATGTGGCTGCAAGCTGTTGGGTGTCTTTGTAGAAAGACCAAGCGATTGCAGGTGCCAAAGGTCGTGACCAAAATGGCGGCCAAGAGGTCGATCTTTTATGAGGTTACTGTTAACTAAGGGAAAGCAGCGGGTATCTAAGACATTGATCAATGCATGCAAGCTGTGTTATGGCATCAATCACGGACCTAGCCACTCCTTACACTGTTGAGTTAGTCGTCGGGCAGTGAATCGCCTGCCATAATCGAAGATGCAATGTAAACCTGACACAAAAGACGGCGCAACCCCTTCAAACGCCAAACCAGTGCAACATTAATCCTTTCGTGGGAGCTGGAGAGATGCATGTGACACTTCAACTCCGTTACATATTGCAAACTAGAAACACCGAGCAGTCGCTCGTTTCGGTTAAAACCGATACCCCAGGTTAATTATCTGCCAGTTTCCCACCTTCCCCTTGCAGATCCCTCCCCCCTGGGGGACGGATACCACCCTTTGAACCCGGGAAGATAAACATCCTGGACGTGATCCAGCCCCAAGTGTCCGATACCCCCGCAGCCGAATTTTCACCCGTTCATCCAATCTACAGGGACGCGCCCGACCACTATGGGCTCTTCTCAACCAATCCGAGCCTTTCAGCCCTCGAACAGACAACACGTTGCTATTTCAGACGTCGTGTTGCCCCACTCCGACTACGGACTGGTTGTGGTGTCGGATGCAGTTACAGGGGGGAACCAACAGAGGATTGTAATGAACTCCGCTTTCAACGAGGATGAGGTATAATCAACCAACTAGATTCAAGGAATCGGCCCATCAGCCGCAATCAAATGACACCTTGCCAAGATACTTTTTGTCTGAAACCCTGAACCCAGAAGGCGCATATCTCGAGAATGAGATGGAACATACCACCACGGCCGGAGACATGGGCCGCGTGGTCTGGGACTAGGCCAGAGTTGCGGTCCCGAGAGCTCCGTAATAGATAAAAGAGACGCTCACCCGCTCCATTAATCCCAAACACTTGATCAACAAATCTCAGCCAAGTTAACCATTCTCTCTTTCGTGTAATATTATCACCATGTCACTCTCATCTTCTCGCAACGGAAGATCACCATCTGTCGATGTTGATAGTTCTGTTGGGAGCACCAAATCCACCCCGGACGATTCCGGTGTAGAAGGCCTGTATGGCACGGAATCACCCTCCAAGCAGAAGCCCCACCAGGAGACAGATCAAGGGGAAAGTGAGGAACCTTCGGGCGATGCCAAGGTTTCTGAAGCCGAGATATCATCGAGTGAGAACCGCATACCAGAGGACTCATTTGAAACCAAGCGTAGCCGAATATTGTTCGACGCAATTGACAATCTTCAGTCTTGGGGTTCTAACCGGCTACTGAATATTCCTCAGGTCAGTTCATCTAATCTTTCTGCGGAAATGTTCTTACAAGTTCTAGCTTGTCATTGTCGGGGGTCAATCGGCTGGAAAGTCCTCCCTGTTGCAAACCTTAACAAGCATTCCCTTCCCGGCAGATGCGGGAGCCTGTACCCGTTTTCCAACTCGAATCGTTTCTAGTCGGACTCCAAAGGGAACTCGCGACTCTTACCGCATCAGGATCGAAGAAAGCAGTGTCGAAATAGAGGGTATGGAACCGGCACCCCCAGGTTTCAAGGACTACAAGCGGGAAGGAGGAATATTGACACCCGATGAATTTGTGAAGATTGTTGAGGAGGTATGAAGTTCAGTTGAAGATCGAATTACGCAGCGCTAATCAGGATCTAGGTGTCTTCTGAGCACTTGGGCATTCGAAGAGGGACGGGAAGCGACAAGAAGAATTTCGCCTCGGAAGTCTTGAGAGTAGAGCTCACTGGACCAAACCGATCTTACTTTAGTGTCTTGGATCTTCCAGGTATCGTCCGCCACGCCGTTCATATCAAAGATTCAGACCCAGCGAAGATTGAGAAGATGGTGATTGAATATATGAGGAAACCTGAGAACATAGTGGTGTGAGTTAATCCAGTCTACCCAACCAAGGAGTTTAGAGCGCTAACGTAGTAAAGTCTTGTCACTGACGTGCCAACCGACTTCGGCCATCAGGACATTTTTAAGCTTGCAAACAGATACGTCAGCAAAGAGAGAATTATGGGCGTTTTTACGAAATGCGACATGGTTAATAAAAATGTTGACATGGCAAAAAAGGTATTGGTTCAGATCCATGGTTGAATAAAGTCTCTAACACTATCCTATAGGCTGTGGATATCGCTAAGGATGTCACCACTGACCTTACGACTATGGGCAAAGGCTGGTTTTTGTCCAAAACCGCATTTCATATGACCCTGATTCATTCGATCTTGATGCAGCTGAGACGACTCTCTTCGGGGCTTACCCGTGGAACCAAGTCGACAAGGAAAATCTTGGTTCAAAGGCTTTGAAAGCCAGTTTGAGCTCCATTCTCGATTCCAAGATCCGCGAGTGCTTCCCTGCACTCCGTGATAACATCAGCGAGAAACTTCGCTCTCGCCAAATCAAGGCCGCAGAGATTGGAGATCCCCGAGATTCCCATCCGGCACAACGGCAGTATGTTTTCAACTTTGTTCAAAAGTTCAAGGAAATTGCGGACAAGTCCTTGGATAACCCTGGCTATTTGGATCAAACCATGGAGATTAAGCTGAAAGTGAAGGTGCTGAGAGAGTATTTTGTTAAGTTCATGAGGATGAATGGTGCGAACTGGGACTTTGAAGATGACCAGCCAAGCATCCAGGATCCAATTCAAAAGCCAACGGAGAAATTTAGTACCGATAAAGCCGGGTATGGATTTTACGCTCCATTTAGCCCGGTCGCCAACTCGGAAGCACTCCAAGCAAGGATCAAGTATGAGATGACGAGTTTTCAGGTCGACCAATTGCCGGGAATCATCAACCCAAACGTGTACCACAGGATTTTCCAGCTACAGGCGGCTAAGTGGACAAAAATTGCTGATCTCTATCTTCGACAAGTACGAGATGCGGTCGGAGACTGCATCATGGCCATGCTGGATTCCGTCTGCCCATCAAAGGGTAGTACGCAGACACTTCGCAAGGGACTGGAAATCCATATGCAATCTTACTTCGACTCTGCCTACGCAACAGCGGAACAGGAGTGCAGAAAGCACTGCAAGAGTGAGGCAGAGTGCGAAAAGCTGCAAACAGAAGATCCCAAATTCGCAGAAGAGTTGGCATTCCTACGAAGGAGAAGATTCATTCAAGCCGGCGAAAGAATTGACAATTTACACGGCATTGGCCCTGACGAAGCCTACGCTAAATTGTTCAATCATTTGCACTGGAGCCTTGACGACAACATGGTACACGATGTACATGACGTCGTCAAAGTGTACTACCAGGTAAGTTCTTCCCGCCAAGCGGGTTTCTCACCTCCCCATGTTAACCACCCACTGGCATAGCTCTCGCTGGAGTCATTCATCCGGCAAATCACAAATGTAGCCAAGGACTTCGTGTCTGGCGACAACAGCCCGTTGAGGATGCTGAATCCCAACAACATACTCCAGCTATCCGATGAGCAGATAGGGCTGCTTGCACTTGAGGACGATTCTACTCAACAGCTTAGGGACAAATTGACGACGGAGATTTCGAAGTTGAAGAAAGCGCTGGACATTGTGGATACAGCCAGTCGGCGAACGCAGGATCTGAAGAGGAATTGAGTCAGATTTCTCTCGGTGGGCGATCTCTGGATTGCCTTGCCCCTGATTTCTATCATTTATTTACCTGTACTTGTATGAATATGATATTTTGTCCCATCATTTCACTCTAAATGTCCCCAGAACTCTCATACTTTACCTCTTGAAAATCCGTCTCAGCGCCTTCCCACCACTCTCTTCTCGCAACATCCTCCCACGGCATCACCAATACAACCTCGCCAAAATAGTTCACCTCCCCTCTCTGCACGAAGCCCAGTTTCTGGAACAGCGCACGGCTGCCCGCGTTGCCCTCCTTGATCTTGACCATCAGACCCTTGAGCGCCGCTGGCTTGCCCTCTGCGTACTCGCCTAGGATCCCATCAATGTGCGCTCGCAGGTACACGAGCAACGCGCACACAGCCGCCCTGCCGAAGCCTTGCCCGCGGTGCGACGTCGAGGCGATCATGACGTCGACTTCGCCGGTGCACCAGCCCTGTGCGTCGGCCGTGGCCTCTTCGGCCTCGTCATCGCTCTCGTAGGGATACAGGAAGAAGTTGATGTCGCCACGCATATTAGCGTCTGCATCGACGACTTTCGCTTTGACGGCAGGTTGAGAGATTTCTTCAGCGGAGGGCGGCGCGCAGATGATAAAGGTAAGCTTGTCAGACGAGGTGCGCCATGATTGCTGGTTTTCGTACTCTTCATCCAGCGTCATGGGCTCAGATGCTGTGGCCTCTTGGATGTCCTAAGGTGGAATAATTAATATCGATAATTCTTGCTAACGAGAGCATAACGCATGGATCGATAAAGCAGAATAAAGAGCCACATACCGGATCTTGCATCCATGAGTGGTATTGCCGCACATGGTGGGCTTCGTAGGGAACGAGCAGGGCCTTGCGAGTGGCGATGGCTGCAGCCGCTTAGCGAAGGTCCCGAACCGATTCAATACATCGCTTTCTGACCTGTTGTTTCGTTGATTCTCATTTTGGAAGTGTGTGTTGGGAGTTGTGAGTTGGAGTGATGGGGCTGAGAGTGAGAGAAACTGCCGCATCGGGAAAATTTGAGAGTCGTATGGACTGCTGTAAGACCGGACGTGAGTGGAATCACAACGCATCATGATGAGCCACAAAATATTGTTGGACTGGAATGGTATTTTTCAAACACACATCATACATGTTATACAGATTTTACTCCGAATGAATCGTACACAGAATTGTACACGCTCAGTCATCTCACAACTACTCTCCACTTAGTCCCTACGGGCTTGCTGGGCCAAAATCTCGGACACTCTGTCCAAACGGTTCTTCGACTTGGAAGGCGCCGATGCAGAGTGCTCGGTCACAGCCTCCTCATCTAGAAGCTCTACGCCTGGAACCGGCGGAAACAGGGACTCCCATTGAGCCATCGCCCGATCGCGTGCCCGGTTCGTCGTCAGTTGCGGTGCCACGCCAAAGTCAAGATCCTTGCCCTTCTCTGCGAACTCAATGGTGCGTCGCTCGGGCTTCACGCCGAGGCCGTCGAGCAGCTCTGCCGCCTTGGAGGGCATAATAGGCTGCAGGAGGATTCCGGCGATGCGCAGGGCGTCGGCGCTGTGGTAAATGATCCAGTTGAGACGCATCTGCGTTTCGGGACTCTTGTCCCTGACGAGAGTCCAAGGTTCAGTGTCGCTGATGAATCGGTTGGCCTGCGGGAGTTAGAACGTCGTGGCGACATATTTCCATGATGATGAAGCTTACCTGTGAGAGGAGTTGGAAGATCTCGCGGATGGCTCCACTCAGGTCAACATCGTCCATCTGGTCTCGGAATTCTTTGGGGGCATTCTCAAGATGCGGTTCTAGGCTCATATAGTCAGTGGCATTGGGTGCGCTCTCGATGTGAGCCATGTCAAAGCCCTTCTGAGCCCACTGCACAGCTTCGAGAGTCGACCACTTGCCGCCCTTGACGCGGGAGATGCGCTGGAACAAGTTTCCAATGTTGGCTTGCAATTCTTTTTCATACACGGTCATGATAACATCGTTAGAGTAGCCCATATCCTTGCTGAAACTACCATTCCGCATGAGGAAGTATCGCAGAGGGTCAACGTCCCATCGCTGGAGGGCGAATAAGGGATTGACCACATTGCCAAGCGACTTGGACATCTTACGGTTCGACATGGTCCAGTGGTTGTGGCAGATTAGCTTTTTAGGGAGTGGAAGACCAACAGCCATGAGCAAAGCAGGCCAGTAGACGGCATGGAAACGGACAATGTCCTTGCCAATGACATGAACATCAGCCGGCCAAAGACCCTTGTCAGCGCTGCTAACCTGCCAGTCGCTGGCGAATCCGGCCTTAGTCGCATAGCTGATGAGAGCATCGACCCAAACGTAAATAGTGTTGGAGCTATCCTCGGGATCGGGGATTCCCCAATTTAGTCTTGAGGCGGGGCGAGTGATGGAGAGGTCCTCGAGGTGGTTCTCGACCCAGTTCCGGACCTCGTTCATGCGATGCCTGGGTTTGATCCAGTCGGGGTTCTCGTCGTAGAAGCGAAGCAATTTATCCTTGTACTTGGACAGCGGGAAGAACCATGTTTCTTCCTTAACCCATTCCACCTCGCTGCCAGACTCAATGGCAGCCATGGTCTTGCGCCCCGTCTGTGGAATTACGGTCGCCTGGACCTCATCTTCAGCGTAGAAGCATTCGTCGCTGACACAATACCATCCCTCATGTGCGCCCTTGTACAGGCCCAATCCTTCCGGCGGGGTGTTCTTGAGGTGCATCCAGAACTGCTCTACAGCGCTTTTGTGGTCGGCATCAGTGGTTCGGATGAAGAAGTCGTGGGAGATGTTGGCGGCCGTGGCCAGCTCTCGAAACTTGCGGGAGTTATTGTCGCAGAATTCTTTCGGAGGCATGCCCTCTTTGGCGGCAGCCCTCTGGATCTTCATGCCGTGTTCGTCGGTGCCCGTGGTGAAGAATGCCGGGTTGCCGTTGAGTTGCTGCCATCGCTTGAGGACGTCGGTCAGGACCATGGTGTAGAGATGGCCAATGTGGGGAGCTTTCTGCGGCGTGAGCTTTATTCAAGCGGTTGCAACCGGAACTCGCTACTGACCGGCGTTAACATAGAAGATGGGCGTCGTAATGTAGAATGGCTTGGCTTTCGCCGGCGTCGAGCTGTCGGAGCTGCTCCATCGGATTGCTGCCGCACGATGCGATTGACAGCCCGGACAGGCCCAGCTGGTCTGGCGGGGAAGTCTGGACTGTGCCTGTCGCAGCCCTCGGAGGGCTTGGAAGCTGAATTGCCTCATGGCGTTGTGCAGGCGTACAGCTTGTTTGCACACTCGTCACAAAGAACCGAAGAAAGTGGGATGGGTGTGTCACGTCACGTCACAGTTGAGTCGAAGTGGGAGCTTCTCAGAAAAGTGGTGCTATTCGCACACGGCACATTGCTATTTGCACACATAGGTACATGCCAATAGTGAGGATAATTACCAATGACACACCTATTATAGCTATTCAGCATAAAATATTTAGGAGAAACAGCTTTCAATACTCATTTATCATAATAATAGATTTGTTTCATTTTTCGGTTTCAAGCTTGAGAGTAAAGGTAGGTGTTTAGCTTACAGCAATACTGTTCATGGCCGGCTCTACAAGGTACATCGGATTGGCTGGAGAATATGTGCCAAAATCTGTATCCGTGTGCAAATCATGCTCTGTATGTGTGCGAATAGCGATACTCCACATTTGGCCGATAAGCCGTTTTGGTAGGAACAGCGCACAGTGTGCATTGAGTCTCGCGATAACTGTTCTACGATTTCTACGATGCCATTTCCTTTCGAAAGTTGACCAGGCTTCCACCTGCCTGCCTGTTTGCGCCAAAGCATTTAACTCCCCCTCGAGCGACAAGGAAAGCCACCACCTTCTCTTACCATCACCAACAACTGCCGAAACATTCAGTAAAAGCAACCATGCCTCTCCCCGACAACGACACGCTGGTCAGGGTTTCGAGCGAAGGTACGTCTCCCCGCCATCGTCACTGCTTCCGACAGTCGGCCAGCCAAACATCAAACAGGAGCAACAGTAGCTAACAAAACAGCCGCCGAGACCTTCGTCAGCAATTACTACCAGGCCATCAACAGCCGATCCACCCTCCTCCCGTTCTACATCAACTCATCCCCCCGCTACGCGATACCTGCCGACATCTCCATCAACGGCACCGTTGTCGCGACCCCCGCCGATTATTCACAACTGCTTGAGGGCCAGGGCACTGGGGCCCACTACGAAATCGAGTCGTTTGACGCACACCCAGTGAACCCTTCGTTCCAATACGGCGCCCCCGAGAATGTCCAGGACAACGCCAAGGTGGAGAGGAACGGTGGGAGGGTCAGCATCGCTGTCACTATCATGGGCAGGCTACAGCTAGGAAGGGGAAGGGAGGCACCACAGACGATGTTCAACGAGACCTTCGTGCTTGTGCCGAACTGGGACTCCATGAGTAAGAACCCGGCCAGAGGCGTGAAGCGGTGGTTGATCATGTCACAAAACTTCCGCGCTCTGTAGGGAAGGAAATGGGAATTACAAAAATAAATATTGATGAATAAGAATAAGCTTGTATGGCTTTAATGAAGATACCCTACCTAAAATAATAAGCCTTTATGAAATTGCAAGATTGATTTTCCAGCTCTACTCAACCTGGCACTGCTCAACACGGGCTGATCAACACAGGAACATAGCAACTGGCAGATCGACACGGGGTATTTCAGGGGCGCAGCTTAAGTCAATCCAGGCATTGATCCGTGCCTACGGGCTTTGGGGGCAGTCTCAAGGGGGAAGCTCGTTTTGGAATCGGAATACAAATGACCGAGTTTGGCAAGATAGAGTTGAAGAGTTTAAAGGGAATGTGAATATGGGCAGTTAGGGAAGAATATGAACATCTAAAATAGTCTATAGCTCACGGTTCAGCGGGTTGTTATTCTTACACATACACATACACGTTACTGCTCGTACACAAATAAATGTTAACGTTAAGAATGAAGGTTTATTAAGTCGTCGGATAATGAAAGGAAAAGACAAGATTTAGATCTATGAAGGCCGTCATATGTAATGGAATTAAGCGCGAAGGAAGTGAAAATAAAAACAGGATCAGGATGGATAAATACTAAGAATTGGCATTTCGAATTCCTCCCTTCCCCCTTGCATTACATCCCATGCCCGGTTCGGCTGCCCCTCAAATTGTGTGGCTATTTAGTTTCCTTGTGGCATGGCCCCAGTTACTATTGTTCTCTTCATGGATATCAAAAAGACGCGGTGTGGTTGAGCTATGGGCCACTCCGAAGCACAACAATGGCAACGGCGTCCAAGTTTTGGCGGGGCACAGCCAGACAATCAACACCCGCCCGCCGCCCTGCATTCGGCGTCTAGGACGGACCAGCAGACTAACCCCACCATCACCATCTCCGTCTCCAAATTCCACCTCTACCCAAGCTTGCAGCCATGCCACCCAAGTCAAAAGGCAGCTCCAAGGCCCCCAATCCCGAGCCCAAAGGTGAGTTCCCAGCACAAGTAGCTTCCGTATTCTCTGGCTGGTTGGCTTGCGATCCGCGGCAAACAGAACCCCTCCACCTCCATCCCAACCTCATCGCTGACCTCTCTCCGTCACAAGCTGCACCCGAGTCGCCGCTACCGCAGACCGTCAGCCTCCGCTCCGAGCAGCGCTTCTTCCGGACCAACCCCTGCGAGAAGCGTCGCCAAGACGTTGGCCTCTCCGGCTTGACCCCCGCCGAGAAGAAGACGTACACGTACACCCACCTCATCCTCCCCGTCGCCAACCGCCACGTCCCGCTCTCCAACAAGGCCGAGCGCGAGTTCTGGAAGCACGTCACCAAGGAGGGACTCCCGATCCGTCGCCTCCCGGCCAACTACAGCTGGGGCAAGGACCGCTCCGGCCGCGATATCGGCACATACTCGCCCGACGAGCTCGAGCAGCGCACTCTCAAGCACGCACGGCTTACGGCCCTGCAAATCCAGCACCGGCAGTTCCTGAGCAAGAGGGAGCTTGCGGCTAAGAAGCAAGGCGCCGAGGTCTCGAGTGAGGATATTGAGGAGGAAAAGAAGAGGAGGCAAACTATGGCGGCACTAAAGAGGGACCTCTACGGAGAGATTACGGGGACGCTGGCCAAGGACCCGGAGTGGGATGATGTGATTCCTATCCCGCAGGACGAGCCCGAGGGAGCTCTTGCGCAGATCGCATATCCCGACGACTATGCCGAGGGTATGTCAGCCTTGGTTCTGGACTCTGCCCAACAGAAGAGCTCTTGAACGACTCATTTGTAGCTTAGCAAACTGACGTCGGAGTAGCCGTATCGTACCTCCGCGCCGTCATGGCCGCGGACGAGTGCTCGCCCCGGTGTCTTCGCCTCACCGAACATGTCATCTCTATGAACCCCGCCCACTACACCGTCTGGTTGTACCGATTCAAGATCATCTCCGTGCTGAAGCTGTCAATCCCGGACGAGATCACTTGGCTCAACCAGGTCGCCCTCTCCAACCTCAAGAACTACCAGATCTGGAACCATCGTCAGCTGCTCATGGACTACTACTACCCAGTTATCGAGGAGGAGACCGCCGTCATCCGCACTCTCGCACGTTCCGAGACGGCCTTCATCACCACCATGCTCGCCGAGGACGCGAAGAACTACCATGTGTGGTCTTACCGCCAGTACCTCGTTGGCAAGCTGTCTGTGTGGACCTCGAGCGAGCTTGGTTCTACGCAAAACCTCATTGAAGACGATGTCCGCAACAACTCAGCCTGGTCCCACCGCTTCTACCTTGTGTTTTCCGACCCGACAGATTCGACTGCGGGCTCTGGCCCGACAGAGCACGACCCCAAGGTCCCCGATTCCACCATCGACCGCGAAATCAAATACGCCCAGGAAAAGATCGCACTCGCCCCGCAGAACCAGTCCCCTTGGAACTACCTCCTCGGTGTGCTGGCTAAGGGCGGCCGCAAGCTGGCCACGGTTCAGGAGTTTGTAGAGCAGTATGTCAGCGCGCTTGGCGAGGAGATGGAGGAAGTTACCAGCTCGCACGCGCTCGACCTGCTGGCTAAAGTGTACCAAGAGAACGGCGATACGGAAAAGGCGGCTCTGTGCTTGAGGCGGCTGAGCGAGAAGTGGGATCCTGTGCGTGAGGGATACTGGAAGTACCGGGCTACGCTGCTTCAAGGAGCTGTGGAGTCTGCATGAGACATGTATATCGTTTACGATGTAAGAGAATGAATCAATGAATGCACATAAATGAGAAAGATTGCCGCAAATTCTGAATTGACATGACATTCCTTTGCATTGTCCCCGGCCAACTTTTGAAGGTGTGCTAAAAATAGGGAACGTGATAAGTAAGATAGTATATATCGGACGTTGGTTGTAAAAGGTCTTGGACTTGATTAGAGGGTAGGACTGTAAACTAAATCGAGACCCAAACCAGCCCGGTGAGATAGAACATCATATGCACGGTGTTTAACTCAATGAGTCTCCGAACTGGGAGGCGTGGCGGCAGACCGTTCCCTCAGCAGCATTTCCCCAAGTCTCGAGCCCAATACAGCAGGTTCCTGACCGCGTCGCACAAAAGTCGAGGGATTTTCCTAAGTAATACCCTAAAGCGGTCCGTTTATCCAGTTTCGGTGATTCGTCTTGCGTCAGCCATATCAACTATCCAAGGAACCAATATATTTATATAAGATCTCTGAAAACCGTACGGGCCGTTTTCGGGCGCCTCGATCAAACCCTCTGATCGAATTATCCGTGTTCTAGTCTGGTTTAGGAGTTACTCTAGAAGCCAGGCACTGGAAGAATTAGGTCGGCATGGAGAGCTATTCGTATCGCGACTGGCCTAGTTAGTGCTGGATGCCAATAGCGCACCAATCCTCTACAACCGACTACGGCTGTAAGTCAATAATCCGTATGCTCTGATCCGGAGGTAGTGTAATGCATTCCCATGATTTAAGATACGAATGAATGAATAAAAATGAAGCGTGATAGTCAGTGCTGACAACAACCGCCAACCTGGGCACCTGGATATTACCATCCCTCAGGCGACTGTGGCTGAGGTCTGGGGAATGAATAGGTGAGACTCCCCAGGTTCCACTGCAACTACATTCAGTATCGCCAAGACTTAGTCGATCGCAATCCCCACGCGCCACAAGCATAACCGGATCATGATTGTACATTCCCTGAGGCACAACCCCGCCAGATCACATGGATAAGCACATGTAGATTAAGTCTTCAGATTAGCCTAGATCTACACCCGGACTCTCTCTAAGAAGCCATTTCATGCATCCCTATCGCCATCGTGTCTTAGTCATTCCATAATTACAAAAGAATAGAAGAACGAATCGCATTACTAGATTATAATCATGTAAATAACCCCACAGGGAATCCTTCCCAAGCCAAGTGGCGTCGCTCCCACACCCAAATATCTATTTTCCCTCCTGTTTCATCATGTGACGTCACTTGGCTCGAAGCCATATAATACAGTTGGTGGACTCCTCAGTGGATGCAACGGGGTTACACTGCAGCGGAGGAGAGGTGCTGAGTGTGAGGGTGGCGCTGTCGGCCACTACCGGCTCTCGACACGCCAAAACTTCCAACCTTCTCTCTCGCCCCCATCTGTGTGGACTCCAACCAGCTTCTCGACACCCTCATTACCATCGGCATTAAGGAACTTCTCCAGGTCAATCTCCATGCCGCCTTCGCTGTCCTCTTCCGTTCCATTCTTAAGGACGGCAGGCCAGAGCACACCGACTCCATCGCCACCAAGAGTCGTCTCGAAACGGGCGTAGTTCTCATCTTCGAGTTGCTGCTCGAGCTTCTCGAGCTTCTCGCGCGGGGCGTCGGGTCGAAGGAGAGTGATGGAGCAGCCACCACCTCCCGCGCCCGTGAGCTTGGTCCAGCCCAAGCCCTCGTGGTCAACGAGTTCTCGCACTCGCTCCAGCCTAGGATGGGAGACGCCGAGAGACACCAGCAGACCGTGATTGATGGTCATCAATTCGCCAACCTTCTGGAGAGATTCTTCTTCCTCGTTGTCGAACTTGGGATCTTCAATCACGTTTGCTGCCGCTATCGTCACCTTATCCATAGCATCCAGGATGGTACCAACAAGTTTGGGGTGTTGATCCTTGAGTTTAGCGACCTTGCCCACCTCGTGCGCAGTAGACTTTGCTTGCCTCGTGTCCACTAACAAGAGGGGCAGCTCGGGAAAGTCCCAGAGCGGGCGTACAGCCGGGGGTCTGGAGTAGTCGGTGCGTTGGAATACGACGGCCTTGCCCTGTGTCGCGACGGTGTTGTCGACGCCCGAGGGATTGCCATGGATACACATCTCGGAGACAAAGGCCCATCGGTTGATTCTCTCCACCTGGAGCCGGGCCTCATCGGGGGGCTGGTCGGGGTGAGGGCCCGACAGAGTACGTAACTGGAGCAAAAGGGCTGAAGACAGGCAAACTGATATGGATGCGCTGCTGCCCAGGCCAGCGCCAATCGGTATCGTTGATCGAAGGGTGTAGAGACAGCCGGGGAATGAGGGCCATCCTAGTGATAGGAAGAGGTAGAGGAAGGCGGATGCGGAGTTGCGATGGACCCTACGGATCTCTTCTGGTCGGTCGGCGGAGACAATGGCAATGTGAGGTCGGAGGGCATCGACAAGGTCCGGGTCAAGTTCGGTGACGAGGGAGTAGTACGACTTCTTCTTGGAGGGGTGCTGGAAGGCCTCCCACGGTAGATCGTCGATGTTCCATGACTGGATGAGGTCGATGTCCGGGAATCGGAGTGAGACGGTACGCTTCGACTTAGAGAGGGTGGTGACATGAAGGTAGGACCGGAGGGAAATTGCGGCGGCAATGGCAGGCTGTGTGCCAATGGCAATGTCAGCAAGGAGGACCAGGAAGAGGAGGAGGGGACAATTGAGGGCTGTAGAAGCGATTGAGATGACGTACCTTGCCGTGAACGACCGAGTGCTCGCCAAAGACAATGACTTTGCCTGGGGCTGAGACCATGAAGGGTGGCGCCATGGGACTGGACATCTTGCGCTCCAATCTCAGACGCTGACCCAGCTGACCGGAACCGTTGACGAAGGACTCGGGAATAGGGCCAGAGCCATTGGTATGGACTCCGTTGAGGCCGTTGAGGCCCTTGTGGCCGTCTAACATGGCCGGCTCTCGAGAGGGCATCAGGACGTAGCCAGAGGAGTTGCACGCGCGCGTCCGGGGACCGTTGAGGGTCGTGGTGAGTTTTGGTGAGTTTTTGGGGATGTCGTCACAGGGCTTGTCGCGAGTCGCTGGTGACTAGAAATGGGAGCGTGGGTGCACCTTGTCGTTATGGGTAGGATGGCGTCTGTGCGCGATTGTGCTTATGATTGTCCGTCGTGTGACCCCTGGTGAAGCTGAGGGTCCTGGTGGTGGCGGTCTTGTGCGCGGTCGTGCACGTCTGTCTCTGCGTGTTCTTTGCGTGTAAGGTGAAAGTGTGTAATAAAGGGGTAGGTCGTAGCGGGAGCGGAAATGGCAGTGGTAGGCTGGAACAAAGCGTCACTTGGAAAGTCGGGGTCGAGTTGGAGAGGTCGATCGATGATGTCGTTGGAGCAACGCAGGCGGATTCGTCGTCAGGGTTCAGGGAGCAAAAAGTAAATAGTGAAGAAAGAGCAAAGGAAGAAGGGAGTCGGGAGGGGAGGGAAGAAGATGTGTGGATGTGGAACGGGATGGCTGGATTTGCTTTGCTCCCCAACAAAAGAAGGCCAGCGGGCGATGCAATGGGGATAATATCGAGGAGAGGAGGCGTAGCGTCACGGAAGCACCGTTAGTTTGGAGAAGAACAAGTAGGCTCTCAGTCAGTGGTGGCCTTTTCCCCCCGCACTTTTCCACAATCCCACAGGGAGCAGCAGGCGTAGCAGGCGTGGCAGCGTGGCAGGCGTGGAAGAGGCGTGGCAGCCAGGCGCAGAGACAGTGTGCCAGTGCGCGTGTGCCTGAATCAATGATTGCGTCCCACCCTGAGGTCCCTGGTGGGAGGTCCTTGCAGGGCTCTAAGAGGTCCCGAGATCACTAAAAAGGGGGCGGCTCTAGGCTAGGGACGTGCCTTATTACCACAGTCACAGGACACCCTTCCGCAGCCTGGGATCGTCCTGCTTCAGCTGGGTAGCGTTCCCACTGACAGTGAGGAGTCGTATAAAGGTCCACCGAGGGCGGCGATTGGTACCAAGGTATGCAGGCCCGTGAGACGGCGCCGTCCGGAATAGGCAAAGGGCGTGCTTGGAGATGCGCGTGTGGGGCTCGATGATGGATGGGATCAATCGAGATGAGGACGAAGACGAATCCAACCGGCTAATAGACGCCAGTCAATAAGAGAGAGGGTGCGAGCGGGAGAGGAATGAGACGTGGGTGTAAGAGCTGCTGCCCAACAAACAAGCGCAACAACGGTGTCTTCGCGGAGAGCCTCGGGGGGTTTTTCTGGGTCGGGGGACAGACGGGAGTGTGTAATGATAGACCGCCAATTGGAAGAAATGGCGGTCTAGTTTTATCTTGCCTCCAACACTTGTTTACCTAGCTCCGGCTCCGGGGCTTCCCTGCTGGTTGTCCACGATTTGCTCAATGCTCGAGAGCAACGGCAAAGGCCGGAGCAGGAGCCGAAAGAGAGGGGAATGGGAGGCAAGGAAGGGGACGCAAGGGGAAGCAAGGGGCAGCAAGGAAGCAGTACCACCTTTGGAGACGGGGGGGGACAAACCGCGGCGCTCCCCGCTCGCGGCCTCCGGAAACGCGCAAGCGAAGGGCCCAGCCCAAGCTGCGAGAAGGGCGACTGCGGGAGCAGGGTTGCCTTGGGTGTACTTTCGTACATCCGTGTGGGTGTGGCGGCGCGTGATAGATGACGATGACGATATGGAGGTGGCCGATGCGGTTGAGAAAGAGGGGAATGGGACCAACAGCCACCACCGACCAGACCATTCCGAGTCTGTGGTTGGGCTAACACGACGAGAAAGAAAGATGCTCACCTACATAGGGCGTAGTACATGCTCTTCCGGCAAGGGCATGGGGGACCGAAACATCGCAAACGGGGACAAGGATGGAATCTTGTTGTGGCCCCTGCCTTATTATCTGTTGGAAGCCGGAAGCTGGAAGTTGTCTTCGGGAGTTTTCTCGTTCGGACGTTTTTGGTGAATGTCGGTGTATTGTTGTCTTCGTCGTCAGTCGGCCACTTCTCAGCCAACGGACCTGAACCCAACCAAACACAGCCGCAGCCCACGTACAAGGAGCTGTAAAGCAAGTATCAGGTCTGTGACCAATCTATCGACGTCTGAATCCGAAAACGAGCTCCCCATCCACACGAGGCGCGGGTGGGTGGGTGACTACAGGTCCAGATGCTGGTCCCTGCAGCTTGCATGCCACGCTTGGGATGGGATTTATCGCGATTGATTGGGATGACCCGTCGCCCTGGGCTACATCAAGAGGGAGTGGCACTGGGAGTGGGTGCAACACACGCCCGCCACGCCCGCCGGATATGCTGTCAGATGCTAGAAATGCCGTGCCGTGCAGTCAGGCTAAAATATCCCGGGATGCGGACGGGGACGGGGACGCGATGCGGTGCGGTGCAGCGCGGTGCGGCGCTGCGATGCGATGCTACCTGCCTGCGTGCCTCTTGTACTGGTGCTGGTGCCGTGGTTGTGATCTGACGTTTTGGCGGGGTACTCATCGAGGGGACGTCGAGAGAGGAATTCCCGGGCAATCAGCTCGGCACTGCGAGGAAGCGGAATGCGGCGACGTTGACGACCCGGCAACTCAGAAACAATGCCGTCTCACGATTCCGTGGCCAGGTGGCATGGTTTTTGGAAGTGCCTCAGGCTGGCCCCGGATCTCGTGATGAAATGGCTTGACGTCGTTGAACGAGGCTTCCATTCATTCATCGCAGCGTCCACTTGACGCCCAGCTCTCCGCCACACGCCCACGTCCACGGGCCACTCGCTGGCCGTGCCCAGCTCGTCAGCCTCCCACGCCTCGTAAACCTCAGCTCTCCATCCGTGGCGGTGAAGTCCTCCACAATTCCCGGATGAGCCTCATTGTCCTACGGCTGCTGGCACTAAAGTCCGAGTCCGTGCCAGCAAGTGAGGTTATTGCATCGTCATGCCCCGGCTCGGCCGGCCCTGGCCCGCTACAATCGGGTCGTTTACACCAGGCCCGCCATGGCCATCGGTCAGCACCAAGTCAGATGATTCAGCAACAAAAGACTCATTTGCCAAGTTACGAGCCGATGATCTCGTTAATTGATGTAGACCCAAGACGGCCGATAAACCGAACCCCGGCGCCGAACGGGGTCGTGTAAGCAGATTGCCACCAATGACATGAACCACAAACATAGATTCAGGTAATGGTATCCAAATATCAAGTATTCTGCTTGCTACCTATAGGCTCGCTTATGCAGCATACCGTACATCAAATCTGTAAATACGTCGTTCTATGATGAGTCAACCTCACAACACCATCCGTTGTAAATATCAACTTCCATACATTCCAACCTCTATCAACCTTTGTTATGAGCTGGACACATGCTGGGGAAAGTCGGCATAGTTATAATCGAAGATAGACCAAGCAAGGTCTTCCCACTCGGTCTTCTGACCAGGGTATGATTGGAATTTGCGCCTGTTGTTCGCAGCTAGTTAGCTTCAAATCCTACCATCGGTTGCGTGGGATTACATACCAATACTCCTCAATACTTTGAGGATTCTCTCGCATCAGGAGCCAGAAGATAAAACGCGGGTTCCACATCCAGTTCAGCTTCTGCGGGTCAAACCCGTCACTAATTCGTCCGAGATTGTTACTAAACGAAGGGAATTCGTCCAGCTTTCGGTCCACGAGGTCGAACATTGCCGCGGCGATGCGACCCTCTTGTCGAATCATGTATTGATCGCCACAGTTAAAAGCTTCAACGTTCTGGAACCAGCTCTTCTTAGGGCTGTACTGCCTCTTCTGGTAATCCATGTACGCAGAGAAGCTGTCGACGAGAGGCGTTTCGTCGATGGCAAACAATCCGAAGGCTGTGGCAAAGCCTTCCGAGAATGAGGTGGTGATTTTCTTGTCCGGTCCATCGCCACAGAAGGAATGCCTGCCACCGGCAAAAAAGTCGCCCTTCTTTCGTGCAACCCAGTGTAGCCAGTGGCCATATTCGTGGGCCATGACAGATGGGTTGGCAGCGTCCAATTGCGGGAGGTTGATATAAGGCGGGTTACCACCTGACTGGAAATACGCACCTGTGGTCTCGGATGTCTCTCCAGGGAACCATACCTGGACCTTTTCCATCTCATTGTCGCCCGTGGCAACTTTGGTGCGGACAAACTCGGTCAGGGTCGTGAAAGCATCGGCGACTGCGAGACCCAGATTGTACTCGGAGTAGCCATAGTAGGCTTCGGCTCCAATGGTGTCTCCTGCACTGACACTCCATTTAGGGGTGTCCAAGTCTAGCTGCAGCATCTTCGGTGCCAAAGAGTCGCTAGGCGAACTCCGGGATCCAATGAAGAACCATTCAGTGCCAAGGAAGGTGAAAATCCTGGTGGCCACGACTCTATTGCCATCACCAATATTGAATCTGAAGACAGCATCACCGTTGGCGTCTGTGACCGCCGTCGTCCCCTTCGACCCGATTTTATCGGGCCCACGGTAAACATCGTAATGAAGATAGCAGGCCAAGAAACGGACGGGCCGTCTCTCCAGATTTCGATCCGCAAAGACGACCGAGGCCCTTATAAAAGCCGGTCGGTCTACGCTTTGTCGAACCTGGAGGTGCTTGTCGTCCGAAGTGCATGCCGACGGTGTAGGACATACACTGACGGTACGGTACCGAGTGATGATGATGGTATGGGCTCCTCCACGGCCGCATCCACCGGGAACAGTGGTTGTCACCTCGTCACCAGTTGTCCCAGTGTAAGTGTAGCCGTCGGGCACCGGATAGTCGTCGCTAGGGAGGGCAGTCGAGACGTAGGTGTGATCATCGGAACCGCCTCCAGGCACCGAGATAGAGACGGAGGTGTGGTCATCGGTAGGAACCGAATCGCCTCCAGGAGATGTGGTAGAGGTGGTGCTATCGGTGGTGGATGTGCTGGTATCGCCACCAGGGGTAGTCGTGGTCGATGATTCGCCGTCATTGTTTTTGTCTCCGGGTTTCAGCTCGTTCTCACGGTGAACGACAGGAGCCTTTCCCAAATCTCGAGGGTCAGCCTCATCTATGCCGTTGCTCATTGCGTTGTTGAACTCCTCGGTGATAGCCAGGTTCACTTGGTGATCATAGTCTGCAACAACGCGGGCGGTCCAGCTGCCCTGCTGCTCGGCCGCAAAGGCCAAGACGAATCCGTTGCTGTTAACCGTGACAAAGGCGGTATCTGCGGAGCCATCGTCGAGTCCAAGGGTTATTAGTACATCTTGTTGAGGTTCGGCGATGTGGATGTAGACGCTTTGTGAGAATTGGTCTGTCGGGACATCAATATTCTGCGTGTAGATCACAGCTGGCACCGAACTCTCCTCCCCAGCTGTGGTGCTGTTGAATAGGTATGGGGTAGTTGAGATGGTCAGAGCAAATGAGTTCGCCGTAGCGGTTACCCGAGTAATATTGACGGGGAACTCGAGGAGTAGCCCGCCGTCGGAACTGTCAGAGTCCCGGGAAATGTAGACATCGCTGGCGGCGACATCAAGCTGCCATCCAGGGCTAGGTTGGTCGGCATAGACAGAAGCCAACGAAAAGGCCCAAGCAGCCAGGGTGAGAAGACGGGCCATGTTGGCTTTTCGTACGGAGCAGGTCGCAGTCCTCTCAGACGGCGCTCTGCTTGTGATGGATTTCCAGACCGCTGGGAGGGCGTGGTGCACGTTGAGGGGAATGCTAGAGTCGACATGATGTCGGCAGGATGGCCACACTTAATATACTAAGGCAGTGCCCGCCTCAGCTCAGCAGTATCCGTTGGAAGTGACTTTTTTAGAACATGACTAGACGGGGTCGACGCTTGACTATTTTGTCTCTGGGCAGCATAGTAGTTGCAGGGCTGTGGCAATGCCCATTGGCGAAGTTTGGTGGCTGCCAGCCGCTCCTGGCTGGTCAGGCTCGTTTGGGTCTGTTCAGGCGAAGGGCTGAGGATAGACTTAATACGCCACCATCAGCCCTACCGTCCGTCCCTCTACTGCGGGAATGTGCTCATTGCCCAGAGCCAATTGTTAGATCAATCGTCCTCGAAAGCATCATCCATCACATCAACGGGACACTTCATCCTAAAAGTCTCGATGCAGGCGTTGGGTGAAGATCAAAGCCATCTCGCCCGTAGGTCCGGGGTGTAGCAAGAATCTCTAGGACTTCACAGCGTCGTCCCCTGCCTCCTCGGTGCGTCAAAACCTTCTATTTACGCTTATGTGCTGGCATGTCATAGTCCCATAATCGCCTGGTCCAGACCCTGCTGCCAGTGCGTGGTAGTGAAGTGGCTGGAGGGTTAGCAACGTGGATTGGATCAGACACCACACCCGTGATCTGGATCTCTGGTTAGTGTTGCTTAGCCCCAGCCTCAGCATCAGCGCCCTAGCGTTGCACAACAACGCCTCTTTTTCCAGCTGCCATGCATTCCTTCTGAACGCTCGCCGTGGACAACGCAGGACAGTTATCTTAGACATATCTACACAACTGTATGCCCTAGGCTCGGGAGATGACACGCCGAGACGGAATTCTGCCTTACCGTCGTTGTCGGGACGCAATTCCCATCCGAAGGCGCATTAGCGTTCGCTCAAGTCAGAACAAGCTTCGATCCAGGGCTCTTCCCGTCGTTCCTCTTTCTAGAAGTCATTTTTCGGTCTTGGCCATCAATTATCACTATTACTCACCTCATCAAACCAACGGTTGTGATGCTCTTAAACTGGACCTCCAGAGACAGCTCTAGGTACGTTGTAGTGAGATGTTGGAAGCGGGGTACAATTCTTACCCCCTGACGAACCACCACTTTTGAAGATTCTAAAAGAAGCCAAGCCGCACGGTCTTGTAATCTCCATCCGCTCCCAAACTGGTAGGTAGCAAATACAGAGCATAATTAATTAATGGCTCTATCCACCAAGTGCAAAGGGGGGCTATGGTGATTATTAGCTCTTCTTCAAAGCCATGCCTCCAAATAGACAAAATTCAGTTTCCTCGACGTGGCGGAGCATGGAGTTGGCTTGGCACTCGTCAGTTCCTGTGTCTTGCAACTACTTCGTATTAAGTCCATTGATCAACCCACGCAAGCCGCGTCCGCCAAGCCCCTGAACTGAAGTCTATCGATCGCATTTGCCGGGACTGGGTCACAACAGATGTGGACCACATACGAACAAGGCGGCGGCAACACCGTCCGTGGGGCGTAAGACAGCGGCCAGCTTCGTAACTCAAGCCTCCGTCATGGAGTCCCTTGCAACAGGCGCCCGCGCTGGCCGGCCGCCAAACGCAGCCCTCCGTTTCACGACGCCTCATGCCACAGGGCCACATTGAGATCATGTCTAACGGCGATGAGGCAGTATGCTATCACCGATTCAATTGATTCTACATCCACTCTGCCAAGAATGGTCAGTACGCCGTAATTTGACCCGCCCGAGTGAACGCAACCCCGGCGATGCCATGCCATATGATCAACGAGGGCGAAGCACGCTTCCATCGCAGCTCATACGAGCGGAACTTGCACTTGCAAATACCATCCACAACCACCATCCATAACGCCCTTGACGTAACAAACCAACCTCACACTTCATCATGGCCGTCACAGAATTCGCCCTCATCCAACTAAAACGCGACTGCGACAAGTCCAAGTTCCTCGAGCTCTTCCGAGTGAGCATGCGGATCCAGGACCAATGGGTCCGAGAAAACCAGCCGCACCTCCTGCAAAACAAGCCATACCCAGTACTCAGCACATTCGTTCTCCAAAATACTGAACCTCCATACCTCCTCGTCACCGCTCAGTGGGACAGTCCTCAGGGACACGCCAAGTGGTTGCTGAGTGCCGCGAACAAGGGCGTGTTCTCCGAGCTGTCCACATACGTTGACGACGTGTCCGCTTCCGTTGTCGTCTTCCACATGGATCCAGCGGGGAGCGAGGCCGAGCTACGAGGCGACCTTTTTGCCCAAGAGGCACCATTCAGCGTCTGCCAGTTATCAGTCAATTCCAGTCAGAGGGAGTCAGTGCAAAAAAAGTATTGCAGCATAGAGGCCCAGGCCCGGATTGCGCAGCCCAGCAGCAAGGTGTGGGCTGGGTGGAGGATTGAGAAAGACGACGATGAAGAAGAACTGGTCATCTTCTGGAATCAGGGTGTCCTGGATGGGCAACTAAGCGACTTGCTCAGTACCCCCGGCGCGGAGCACGAAATTCGCCAGTTCCAAATTTTCGAGTAGCCAGCACACAAAGGCAACCGCCCGACCGTCACGGAGATCATGCGCCAATACAGAATGTTGTGACTCGAATCGTTCTTTTTTCTTTTTGGACTCTATCCGAGCATCCTCCTTTCAGAGCACATGAAATGCAAGGTATCCCGAGACGCCCATTCGTGCATGTGAATCCTCCCACACCCAAAAACAGCCCGTTTTCTACCACATTCTTAAGCCGACTTCTTGTTCTTCTTGGAGACGTCCGTCAGTTGAAGGGCTGCGCAGGCCATGGGTCAGCATCGTTGTTCGTTGAGTTTCTCGATCGGTCGAGAGATGGGAGGGAATGGAGGGAGGAGCGCATACTGGGGGGAAGGCTCTGCTTCAGCTTCTCGGCCTTGTCGGAGTCCTTGAGCACCAGGGTGTAGAGGTGCTTCTGGCAGCGGACCTTGAACTTGACGTTGTTGGTCTTCTTGCTCTTCTTGATCCGCGCGGCTGTTTGCTGTGTTAGAACATGTCTTCGTTGTGATTCCCCCTCGTCACCAGGCGTGATCGTCCGGTGGTCGTGGGCTCGACGGGTTAAACATACAAGAAGCGTCCTTCCGACGGCAGATCTCGATGAACTGGAACAGAAGAGTCAGCATTTCCACGGCGCGCAACAGACAGTATCCGAGCGATAGACGTACCTTCTTGATATCAGCGACCTCCTTAGGCATTTTGGCGGTAGTTCAATGGGACGTTTGAACAGGGTCTTGACAAGGCTCGGTTTGCGGTTTCAATAGTTTTGGGAGGAATTATTTTTGTGCGCTGCTTTTCGCGGGGCGGCCAAAAGCACGGACCACGTGTGGGTTCTGGTTCGGGAAACAGATGGCCGGTCCACCGATTGTGGCGCAAGGGCATTAGCCAGAACATGCTCTGGCCAGGTGTGGCGGAGCAAGCTGGATGGCCAGGTTCGTGGCGTCAATCGTGTATCTACTACGTAGACTCTAGGCATCTGCCCATTGAAATTGGCCACCTTTCATCGCAACCAAACAAGGTATCTGGCCTATCTCTATCTCTGTAAGAGTCATCATTCTGTTATTTATTTCTATTTAACCGCCGACCAACCAAGGACTTGTGTTTTGTCCTTTCCTCAGCCACACCTACCTATCTACCGGGACTAATCTCTGGTCTTTCCATCGCTTTGTTTACAAGTCCATTTTCTATCAACCAAAGATGCCGACTGCACTGGACAACATGATGAAATCGAAGGTATGCCCTCAAACGCCAAAAGAAGAGCATCAAGATCAGAAAAGCGTTGCCTCCTCAAAAGCCGGAGCTAACTCAGTCGGGAAGAACATGGTCTGGGGTGAGTAGGAATCACGTATAGGGTAACCGATCGATCATGGTAAGCTGACGGAGCAACAGCCTTTGGCCTTGTCGTGGCTGCAGCAACAGCAAAGGTGATTTGGGGAGATGAAATCTTCCCGCCTGAGAAGGATCCTAAGGGTGACCCAAAGACCTGGACCCGGGAGGAGATGCGACGATGGTTAGCTGCGGTAAGTTATTTCCTGGCCTTGTTGATGATGTGTGGATCGCTGATGGTTACATTTGCAAATAGCGGAACCTCTTCCCCCAGGATACGGATACGAAAGAAGAGCTGCTGGAGAGGGTGCTTGCAAACATGAGACGCACCAACCCGTAAATGCCAATCTTTACTGGGCTTCACTGTTTGCTTGCTTGTTGTCACTAGATACCACAGAATCCATCACCTTTATTTGCTACTTGATCCTAAGAGTTTCTGGCAACGCGTGTCTCACAAAGGGTTTCAACTGTCAATGCGCCTGCATGTGGGTGTGCGCCCTGGTGTCAGTACTATCCAAGTTCTGAATACTGAGTACAGGCTGTGTTCATCTCATTTGCGCTATTCGCCATTATTGGCGCGTGTGCGCTTCCGGCGAGTGCCTCGAGCCTTCGAGAAGAATTGGCCTGTTTTGGGCGCTAGTAGAGTACCAGCGTAAAACTTGATGTCAAGGCTTGCAAAGAATAAGGTTTTGTGATGGTTACAATATTCGCTCTTCTTTCCGTTGCTTGCCTCTCGCAGTACATCTATCTACTGCAGGCAATTCCCCTGAACAAGAATGATTCCCTTGTTTTGCGCTTCATTTTCGGTGCATCTTCTGTTCCATAGCGTTCCAAAAGATCTAAAGCCGCCCTGCGGCCAGGCCTTAACGCCTCTGTGGATAGCTTGCGGGCCGGGGACGGCGCTGCAAGGTACATGGCTCTTGGCCGCGAATCGCCCAAGCGCTAGGTACCTCCCTCGTTGCCCAACCACCCAACGGTTTTAGCCGTCTCACTTGCCTGCACGTGCCCCCCAGTCCGCCAGCTGCAACATGGATCCCATCCCCGTCTCATCTCGTCTCTCTCAGTCTGTCGCCTAGAGCTAACAACCGCGGTATCAGTTTCTCCTCGCCGGTGACCCGCCACTTGCGATAATGTCCGTCTTCTTTTAGGCCTCCCTCGCGGAACTACGCCAGTCTCCCTGCGCCGCCAGCGGCACCCGACTCAACGACGTCGCACGGCTACCATTCGCATAGCCCGCGACGTCATACATACGATCCGATCCACACCATGGCCTTCCTCGAGGACCCGCGCCTGCGCCAGCGCTGGAACCAGATCACCCACGACGCCGAGGCTGTGACAGAGAATGCTGCGGCAGGCATCTGGACGTTCCAGCACAATTACATCCACCCGTGTTTTTCGTCTTTTGTCGACTCCATCGAGCAATGTACCACAGTATGCCTCGGCGACCCAGAAGAGCGCCTGCGCAAGCGCCGAGAGCGCGACCGAACCACCCAGGTCCGGGCCGAATACAGCTTCGACTTCTACGACGACTGGTATGAGGAAGAAGAAGCCGGTGGTCTCTTCAGTAGCTGGGGCAATGATGACTGGGACCGGTTACTAGCTGGCAAAGGTAGCCAGAGAAAGCATTCCGGCGGAGAAACGTCAGAACAACCTACTAGGAAACGAGGCATGAGCTATGGCACAAGAGGCGGACGAAGGAAGGCGACCGAGGAGGACCCTACGATCATCCCGAGCACCCAACCCATTGGATTCCTAAGTAAATTGCCCTGGAAGATGGGCGGCACACTACGATACAAGCCGAGTGCGGCAGACCTGCAAGATCACCCAGGGAGGCACGGAGAGGGCGAAGTGGAACCTCTGCTGGGATCAGATGACGAATCCGACTATGGCAACCTGCTTGTGACTAGAAAGCGAAGCGGAACGACTGGATCGGGCGACACCTCAGACTCGTATCGGTCGCGCGGAGACCTGTTCCCGAGCGACGGAGAAGGCGAGGAAGATGCAATACCCCTAGACGACGAAGTGACATACGACATGGTGAGGAAAGATGACCGAAGCAGCCGGAGGACGCGTAGCAAGGGGAAACGCCCCGCGAGCGGATTTTCAGTTTCTAGAACGGTGTCGAGGACAACTCTGGGGTCCGTCCGGTCAAGAGATTCGCTCAGGATTCCGTCTCGAGATTCACTTCGCGTTGGCCACCGATCAACATCGACTTCCCTCCCCGCAACGCCAGATGTCGAGGACGTGCCATCATTCTATGATCTCCAACGGGAGGAGCATATGCTGCAACAAGCTGAAGATGAACAAGTTGCCAGGAAGAAGGCGGCAGCGGCGCAACTGGCGGCAGAGAAGGGTCTCGACAGCACCAGCCCGGCTCTACGGCCCGTGCCGGAGCCAAAACCTATTGTGGCGGAGGATGAGGTTTATGAACCTCTGCCTTCCAAAGATGTTCCTACGGAGACCACCGAGGTTGCCGACAAGCCGCACGTACCACACGAGTCTGCGGAACCAAATCCACCCTCGGTAAATCTGGGTCCAGGAGGTGATACTAAACAGCGGCCTGAAGAGACGGCGTTTATTCCCGCCCGCCTACCAAACTTTGGATGAACAGGAGAATGAACAATGTACATGAAGACCAATGGTTATGATACGTCTGGGTCAAATTACCATCCAAGGGGCGCTATAACCGGTCTAGAGATTGCATTTCTTGCGTTGTAGGACTATAGAATGTGCATGCGGTAGGCGATGGCGATGATATAAACTTGCATGTGTGTATGATACCAACTTGAAGCGAGGAACGGGAATGGCGCTATTTGCATGGATGGACTCAATCATGGGCATATATACTTGATAGGCGGGCTGAGTGACACATTACTCTATCTGCAATAAATCATTATCCTGATTCTCATATCTACCTCTCCCGCGAAGTACAGCATCCGCCACTAGGTCCAACTAATTAGACAAAAGAGGGTTATTGAGAAGAGGATTGGAGAGGGAGAATTGGACGCGAAGCTGATCGACTAACCACATGGTTTTTGGCGAGCTGGTTCCCTAAGCTGGAAGTACCTCGGTGGTAGTACCTCGGCGCGTTTGGAGTTCCCCCGCAAAGTCGATTGCTTGTTAGATCTCGGCCCCATGTTTCGGCTCGTTAAATACCGGCCATGACCCCACCCTGCTGGAGATGGACGACGCATAAGAGACAGCCTTGACTCTGGACATTGGATGAGCTGAGTGCAATCTAATTCTCTATAAGTGCCTTGAAGATACAGATCTGGAGTGATTCGAATCACGGCGGGTTACCAGAGTGTGTCTTACTCCAAAGTAACAGTCGCATCAACTACTTATGCCCGCCTGACCCCACTTCACTTACACATCACCAACATCTATTCACCACCACCACTTCACCATGGCGCCCGCAGGCCCCATCACGACGCCCCTTACAACCCTTCTGGGCATCCAGCACCCAATAATCCTGGCTGGCATGGCCCGCACCTCTGGCGGACGTCTCGCCGCGGCCGTCTCCAACGCCGGCGGCCTCGGCGTCATCGGCGGCTTCCAGTACACGCCCGACCAGTTGCGTGAGATCATTGCTGAGATGAAGGCTAATTTTTCGCGACCGGACCTGCCGTTTGGCGTCGACCTTGCCTTGCCCCAGCTTGGAGGTAATGCGCGCAAGACAAACCATGACTACACAGGTGGCAAGCTTGATGAGCTGGTTGATATCATCATCGACAGCGGGGCGAAGCTCTTTGTTTCTGCTGTTGGTGTGCCGCCGAAGAGTGTCATCGAGAGGTTCCACAAGAACGGAATCTTGGTTATGAACATGGTCGGACACCCGAAGCATGCGGTAAGTTGAAGACGTGCACGATTTATCCTCTCGCGAAGTCGTTACTGATGAACATCTCGCTATGCCCAGGCCAAGGCACTTGATCTCGGCGTTGATATGGTCTGCCCACAGGGCGGTGAGGGCGGAGGCCATACGGGAAACATCGCCAACTCAGTCCTCATTCCCGCCGTTGTGGACGTGGCTAGCAAGTACTACCCCCCGATGCTCAAAGGTCAACCTGCCATCGTCGTCGCCGCGGGCGGAATCTCATCGGGCCGCACGCTGGCTAGCTCACTGATGCAGGGTGCCATGGGCGTCTGGGTGGGCACGCGGTTCGTTGCATGCGTTGAGGCTGGCTGCAGCGAGGAGCACAAGCGCGAAGTAGTGTCTTGCAGTTTCGATGAGACGGACCGCACTCTGGTTCTGTCTGGACGGCCACTTCGCATGAAACTAAACGACTACATCAAGGGATGGCATGCTCAGCCCGATAAGATCAAGGAGTTGTGCGATCGGGGCACCGTACCTATGGAGTACGACTTGGATGAGGGCAACGATATTGACCCGCCGTACCTGATGGGCCAAGTTGCTGGAGCGATCACAAGTGTTTTGCCGGCGAAGGACATTGTGGATCAAATGATCAAGGAGGCAGCCGACATGTTGAAGCTGGGAGGCGCATATCTGGCCGGAAAGAGTCGCCTGTGATGTGAATCACCGCAACGGGATGTGGCAGACTGTAGCTGTGTGTTTGAACATGAGCTTTAGCAAACCAAGAGATGTAACAATACAGCTAATCAGGTATTCGATAGTGTAAATAGAACTAGTCATCCGACATGACTGATTCAGAGAGCCAGTAGAGTCACAGCACGGCTTAAACAATGCATGCCGGCTTTCTGCAGAGTTGACACGCAATCAAGCTCCTTTTATTGTTTGTCGATCCCAAATGACTCCAACCAAAACACCCTGCTGATTGACATTGACGAACAGTGGTTATGAGGGAGTTCTTAACACTTTGTCATGGTGCAAATATCCTACAATCGTGGTGACAAGCGAATCGGCTTGTTTGACCTCTACATAAAGCCACTCGCCCTCAACTATCTCCCCGTTAAATTCCTCAGCTTAGCCGTGCTATAATCACTTCAAGGAAGATAATATAATTCAAGTATATATTACAACTGAAGTTGGCGTTACTCTTCATGTGCAAGACGTACCAGCCATTCGCTTCGTTACCGTTCGATCTACCTGGTCGCCATAGGATAATCTCCTTGTTCTTGTGCGCAAAAGAACACCGGATCTCTTCTTATTATCCTCTCACGGCTGACCTTGTGCTCGCAGACTCCGACTACTATATATATATAGCTGTCACTGAGACCTTCACACAACTTAGAGTATAATCTCTTTCCACATTTTCCAGATCATCAAGTTGGATCTGATAATGGAGAGATCATTCACTACCAAAGGACTGCCTTGGTACGACCAAGTCGGATTGAGCCCGGAGGGGCTTTTTGCCGAAATACCTCTATATACTTGTGGCCGGTCGAGGGCAGAAGCTCCCCAAGGGGTTGATACCGTTCTTCCGAAAATCTCATTCAAAAGAGATGTCCTCTTTTCGACACGCCCACAAACGGAATATATCCTCATTGCCTTAGATTTCCAGGAGCTTTGCATGGAAAAAATAGGAAGGCATGCTGATGGCAAGGAATACCGTTACAGACCCCTGACTGAGGCAGCCTTCACGTCTTTGGACATGAGGAATGTTATCCACGGCGGTGGTCGGAATATCCCGCCTGGAGATCGTGGGTCGTCTTGGTTCCGCTTCATGAACGCGACCCACATGATTATAAAAGAGTATCAGGATCACAAGGGGCATCTATGCCAGTCTGAAACGCCGCATGATCAGTCCTACGTCTTTGCCTTCGGCAAGTCTAAGACACTTGGAGAAGCCGACGTCGCCAACCGCCTCCAGAACAAACTCACTGGGCTTCAAAACTCGAATCGAACTCAGGAAGAGAAAGAAACCGAGACCCAGCGGAAATTTATCTTCTTAACATTCGGTTCGGATTTGGTGGAAACAACTTTGAGCCGCCTTGGGTTGCCGTGGCTTACGAAGCCCAACGTCCGAATTTGGGACGTTCAAAAAGACTTGGAACTTGAGCTGCGATTTGACTGGCGCAAGGCGAAATTCGAGTACGTCATGGAGATCCTGGGGTTGCGATTTGAGGACACTCGCTTTGGAAATATTATGAACTGTTCCGGCAATGCGTCAGCCTTTCTTGTCCAGGTATTTCTGGCCTTGTTTTACAAGAACGAAGAGCAGTGTGCGGCGTTTGCAGCTCACAAGCCTGTGCCGTGGCTTCCATATACATGGGTTGGACACACTCTGGACCAGGCCAATATTGCACCTGGGGGGGTATCGAAGCGACGAGCTGATGACCAAATAAACGACTCTAAGATACCCCAGAGGATGAATAAAGAAGCATTTGGTCACCTCTAGGTTGGGCGCGACGCATTACTTGGAGGTTTTGTTTACTCATCTCGTTCTTGACGGTCTACGCATAGATGGTAGCTCAAATAATGAGCATACAGCAATGATTATGACTTAATTTGATTGCAAATATCTACAAGCGTGATGTTGCCATCATCATATGTATGGATTGACCGTAAAGTCACAGCGAACTTCAGACAAGCAAACGTGTCATCCATCTCTAGCGTCCTATCACAGCTTGGGAAGCGTAACAATGAGGGGAAAAATACACTAGCTTGTAACACTAGGCTGTGCCATGGTCAAGGTGCGTCTTACTTGGGAGTCTCCTTTGTGACATTGTCAAGTTGCCGGGCCTTCTCTAAGCGTGTTTGCTGCAGTGGATTTGACATGACACCACCGAAGCCGAGCACACACCCATGCCGCTGTGACACAATCAAAGGAGCCTGGAGCCTGTCGCTTGTAGAAATAAAAATAAGATTGCGGTTCACAAACGTCAGCGAGTGTTTGAGTCCTGGTGACATTGGCACAGCCATAAGACAAGCCGGAGGCGAGCGGGACCCGACTCGACAAACAGTGCGATACCGAATTACCCAGAGGCCTTGTGGCTTCTTTCTGATTCGTAATAAAGATGCCGAGGAGCCATTTTTGGATTTCCGTTAATTATCGTGAGATCTTTCGCCAACTGGGCAGCGCAGAGCACTCGGTTGTGCTTGAAGGTTGGGTCGCTCTTGGCGGGATGCGTACTTCCTCCGGTAGCCACTTCAGTCACTCAGCCTACGCGCAGGATCAACCTGTGCGCAGGCAACAAAGATGTGTGCCTTTGGCGGACAACTCAATCGAGGCATCACCATGTTTCTCATCGCCAACTACGCCAAACAGCGCACAACGTAGCATCAACACCGGCATCGCCGCCCCAGACACACAGCAATGCGACTATAAGACACCCCGAGACCTCGCCAACCCCGACTGTCCACTCAAATATTTGCCGTAGCGTTATTTTCGAGCCGAAAGTTTCTTTGAAACACCCTCCTACTCGGAACTGGGACTCGCCTCTCCACCGAGGCATCGATAAGAAGTCATGGAGAGCTCCGAAAGCCCTGATAGATCGCCCGAAGCGCTTTGCCCCTGGCTCAGTGAAGAGGATCTCGAGCTGATCGGCGACCTGGGGCTTCCAGATCCCTACCACTGGGGAAACCTGCAAATATGGACTGAGAGACTTCTCCAGAAGTACTGCGCCAGGATTTCGGACTCTAGAGTTGTCCGCCATAGGTTCATTCGGACCAGATGCATTCTTTGCAGACATCTCTGCGAGGACACGGGCCTTGGAAGCATCATTGACCCTCCGGTGGCACTGCCATGTGGTCACATTATGGGCTGGTCCTGTTACGCAGACTTTTGTGACAACTACACCATGGGTAAAATACCACTGACGTGCCCATGGAACGGGCCTCAGCAGGGCGATCCCGCGAGCTGGTCACCAGCATGCAACGAGCGCATCGTCCACGATTGCGAACACACAGCGATTTTCGCACGCATTCCACCTCCGACCGAAGAGTTCTACATCCCTCAAGGGTTCTTCATGCCCGTTGACGGCCTCGTAACGGCCAAATGTCGCCGTTGCACCATCAAGAAACTGTTGGTTAGGTGGACTCGCGAGGTTAGACAGGACGGAGAGTTCCCTCACGCCTTTGCAGCCTGTTCTGGCATCAATGGGCTCCTCGAGGGAGAAAAGGCGGGCTTCGGGCCACTTGTTCAGCCGGGACTTGAAGATGAAGGGGCGGCGCGTTCAAGGATTCTGGAGGAGTTGTTTGGCTCAACGCCGACGCCGCTCGATGGAACCGAACTAGAGGAGACAAGTACGGAAGTGGTTTTCTTCAAGACGGCAACGGATCCGGACAACATCAAATAAATGGAAGGGTTGAGGATGGAGTGGAATAACTCCAACCAAGGGTGGGAGTGTGTCTCTCAGGACTAGCATCATTCAAATTTGGCAGTTGTTGCTTAATTATTGACACAAACAAGTATCATTGGACAATATGTGCTTCTTCCATTAGGAAACATACCGTGCAAGTCTTGCAAAAATGATTATTACATATCCAATGATGTGAGGCAAGCTAGTACAGGGTAGGGGACTTGGCGAATGGGTCAGATTACGTGTTCCACGCGGCGCATGATTTCGACTTCGTTCTCTCATCTACAATAAAACACATTGCGACGACGATGGATGCTCATAAGACGGCTGTGGCCTCCATATCGGAGAGGGTCAAGCAGTTTCATGCCCGCCAGCAGCCCTTTCGCATGTACCATGGATCAACAAACAGCACGCGTCAATCGGACCGCGCGCCGACAACACGGTGGATACAAGCCGTCTCAATCATGTCTTGGATGTCAATACGGCGACAAAAAGCGTCCTTGTCGAGCCTAATGTGCCCATGGATGCGCTCGTCGAAGCCACTTTGAAGCACGGACTCATCCCGCTCGTGGTAATGGAGTTCCCCGGCATCACGGTTGGAGGTGGCTTCTCCGGAACTTCCGGAGAGAGCAGCTCGTTTCGCTACGGCGCCTTTGACACGACAATCAACTCCATTGAGATTGTGCTCGCCGATGGGACCATCGCGAATGCTTCGAAGACCGAGAAGCCCGATTTATTCTGGGGTGCCGCATCTGCCTTTGGAACCCTCGGTGTGGTGACCCTGTTGGAGGTCCAACTGAAGGATGCGAAAAAATATGTCGAATTGACGTACCACCTATCAACCAGTCCATCTGAATCGGTCAAGGAGATCCAAGAGCAGTGTGGGAAGGCAGAAAACGATTTCATCGATGGGATTGTCTATTCAATGGACTCGACTGTGATTTGTGTCGGGCGCCTTGTTGACGAGCTCCCCAATGGATCCAAAGCGCGTCACTTCACACGCCGCCAGGACAGGTGGTTTTATCTGCACGTTGAACAAGTTCAAAAAAATCTGAAGAAGAACCCATCGGAAACTGTGACGGATTATATCTTTATTGTGGATTATATCTTCCGATACGACAGAGCTGGGTTCTGGGTAGCCAAGTACGCCTTCAAGTACTTCCTGACGCCGCTCAACCGAGTGACACGTTATATTCTTGATCCTTTCCTTCGCACCCGCGTCATGTACTCTGCCGGCCACAAAAGTGGCCTCTTCGAATACTACATGGTGCAAGATGTCGGAGTTCCCTACGAAACCGTCGACGAGTTCCAGACTTGGCTCCACGAGCAGCACAACATCTATCCCTTGTGGCTCTGCCCGCTACGCCTGCAGCGCGACACTCCGGATTCTGGACACGGTCTTCACTCGGAATTTTCCAAGGCTGGGACGCCAGACCTGCTAAATTTTGGGATCTGGGGTCCGATCGTAGGGAATCGTCGCGATGCCATTCAATCCAACCGTGCCCTTGAACAGAAGGTCGAGGCATGTGGCGGCAAGAAATGGCTCTACGCTCAAGCTTATTATACCGAGGATGACTTCTGGAGGCTTTATGATCGAGAATCATATGATGCATTGAGGTCAAAGTACTCGGCAGGATATTTGCTGAGTGTTTACGACAAAGTGAAGGTGGACGTTGAGGCCGGTCATGAAGCAGCCATGTTGTCGACCGTTCGGACACACTGGCCGATCCAAGGCTTGAAGGGAGTTTACAAGGCGCTTGCTGGGGGCGATTATCTTCTGCAGAAGAAAAGCGATAATGCGGTGTCGAAGCAATCCGGAGGGACGCACCAACAGAAGCAACCGATGACTTAATCGATCAACCATCATTCTAAAGCTCACCTGGGTGGGATGATGTATAGTGATGTCGCGATTGAGAGTATTTACTGTATTTGCTGTATAATAATGCTGATTATAGTGGGAAGGCTAGGGAGCTTGGCTGATATGAGCAGATTGCTTTATGAGAGTCTTCTCGTTCTCTCTCCATATTTGTCTTTTTATTTCGAGATATTATCGATTGGGACCATACATTATATTGGTCTGATCTTGTACGAATTATGCCATAGTCCCTCGGAGGTGCTCAGATCTAGTGCGTCGTGAAGCTCGCTTTCTCTTGCACTGTTGGTTCTGTCCGCTAATTTTGGCTCCCTTGCGGTTGACTAGAATCGTTGGGTACTACAGGAGCCAATCCGCGAATGACTCACCCCCTGAGGCCTTTGACAACTGCTACGCATGACCTCATTCTTTGAAGGAAATAGCGACCCTGAATATCCTTGGTGGAGAACACAACGCCTTGCATATTCTCCCAGCTTATTCCCCACGGAAGCTACCCATCGTTCCCCTCCTTTTCAACCATTAACTCAGTGGGTGCCCGTACCTCCTCATCCTTGAGCTGTTATGTAGCCGCTGTGGTACATGATGATGGTAGAAAACCGATGTTTTAGCTATTGCTACTTTGAGGTCGGCCTCCCTCTTTTTTGCTGGTTTGCCGGCTGACGATATGTATGAAGCGGACTTGAGTGCGCCGGGGTTATGGGGCCGGAATTGGCAGCGGAGGAAGGTTCTTGAGGTTCTGAAAATAGTCATATTGGATAGTACTAAGACTTCCAATGGAAGAAGAACAAATATTACCGACGAAAAAGACTGTGCAGGCAGATTTATGTAAATCGTGGTTAAAATGAAGATGTGAATGTTGCGCCAGCTCCCCGGCAATCGCATGACACGGCGGAGTTGCGTATGCTTCGCCGGCGTGATACCCCATTATGGCTTGGGAAGCCAGGCGTCCATGTAGGGCTTCATGGTCTGGCCTGATCAAGGGGCGCCTTTGAAGAACAGAGCACACCTTTTAACAACTCACCACATCTTGTTGTTAGAGCAGAAATGATGGATCAACTTTGAGAAGGTGATATTTTAAGAGAGTTATGATCGGGATTTGCAGCCTCCGGTTTCTGTTGGCTTCGCTATTACCCATCGTATGTCACCAGGAAACAAAAATATTGAGTATTTCAATGAATATTAGCGAATATCGAGTAGTGTCGAGTTGCAGCATCTTTCATTGTGCTGGCCCAGGCATGTCTTGCAGTACTGAAATAAAATTGCTTTATTTTCGAAATTCTTTCAGAACATGCCACCCTATCAGAAAGCTCCTGGTACTATAGGACATAAAGATGACTGTTGAGTGTCACATTTACGTCATACCTACCGTTATACCAGGGATCTAATTCCCTGTTGCGCACTACGAATTACTTCGCCGGAAAGATCGAATAACCCGACTACGATAATGACATTAGTAGGATGATACCCGAAGATATGACAAGGCGCATCATTGTGAGCTAGGGAGACATCAAAACTATTGGTGACAAGCTCCTGCAGCAACCAGCCAGTGGCAGTCATTTCTCAAAGCCACTCCAACTGGTTCTGCCAGCATTTACCGCTCACTTTACTAAGCTGACTGTTACAAATAACGCAAAGGCTGGTGGTTAGATACAAGAATGGTGCTGCTTGTTAGCTAGGCTACTTCACATTGTTCGTCTGAGTACTACTGAAAGCGACCATGGCAAGCCAGCCAATCCCGAAATATCACATCGCGCCTAATTTCGCTATTCCCCCTGTCGAGGCTGGTGGTGTCCTTGAACTGGGCTCTATTATTACTAGTATCGCCACCGCCGACCGGCCGCTCAATGAAGACTGCCACGTTCGCATCCCACAAATAAAGCTCTTTTGCAGCCACCAGACAGGCTTCACTTCTACAGCTTCTCGCATGAAAGATGGTGATTATGGAATTCGGGCCAAAACAGTCGCCACTGGCGGTGTTGGCAGTGAGCTCAGCTGGTCACATAGCCGATCCAACGAATATGCCTATCACTTCCGGGGCATTGATACCATCTACTTCAACCCAACACAAGATTATATGGAAGAGAGCATGAACAAAGATGATGTTAATGAAAGCATGATAGGCCTTGGTATTAATCACGTATACATGGTCACAGGTCTGAAGACCGCTCGGGGTCCCTCGGTACAGATGTCAAGGGGTAAGAAGGAAAGTATCACAATTGAATCAGAACTACAGGCAGGAGGATTATCCATCAATCTGGGGCCTAAGCTCAACAGTTCCAAGGAAAATAAGGAGGAAATGGGATTTCAGGATTCTACTGATTTTATTATTGGCATCCGGATTACAAAGCTCATGTTTAAGAAGCAGTGGCTGGTTTGGGGAAGGCGATCCCTAGTTGCAAAGGAGCATTACTCAGGGGCATATATGGTAGATGATTCATTCGTAAAGAGCAGGAGCGAAGTTGTTGACCTTGGTGATGAGTCTAAAGACCAGATTGAGTTAGGGATGGGAGAATCCAGTGGCGAAACACTGGACACTGAATGGGTTGTGGAATGAATAGAAACGTATTTACTTCAGCACTAATTTGGTATGATTTTAAGGAGAGTTCAATTTTCTTTTATCTAGATCAAGGTTATTTTACGCAATTTGAGCATCCACTTTTGCAATATTAAAACGTGGTGTAGCTTCAAAGCTCATCTAGGATATCTTGAATGACCTTGGCCACCTCACTTTCGGTCTTGCCATCCCATAGATGATTAGGTTGCACATAGTCATAGCCGGACTTCGCAGTCGACATCGCTCGAAACACAGCTAACATACCGTCCTGACTGTGCAGGGCTTTCCTATCATCATCAGTGAGCTCGCACTTGAAGTGTGCAAACTCCAATACATCGGCAGCGATGGCTGCTGCCACGGGCGTAGCGAAAGAAGTTCCGGACTTGTAAACAACATTTTTCTTCCACTTAGAACTGACACCGACGCCCAAGGTGGTAAAATTATCCTTACGGGGTAGGGGACTAGGGTTCATGCCTCCATCGTTTCCGTTTCCATCGCACGCGTGTATGCAGATGACGTTGGAGTCCCGAGCAAGACGAGAACGTGGCTTGTTAGCTCCCTCGTTGGATGCAGCGGCGAACACAAGCTTGTTGGCTCTGGAAGCTTTTTGAATGGCATCTTTTATGGCTTGATTCTTGTTCTCAAAGGCAAAAGACATGGAGATGATATCTGCGTCGCAATCTTCCACAGCCCAGTTTATAGCCTGATAAAATCTTGTAAGTCAATATCCATGTAACTGCGGTAATCGAGGCCTACCTTGGCAATTTCTGACATCTCTTCTGGATGTACATTTGCATTGTCGGTGATCTTGGCGATGCAGATTTCCGCAGCCGGAGCCATCTGGAGCAAGAGGCGGGTAACATGCGTGCCATGGCCGTAAGTATCCCTGTAATTTTCAGATGCTCTAATCCCCCTTCTACGGATGATTCGGGGGTGTGGCTTCTGCAAAGCAGAATTTATAATCCTGTCTGTTACATCGATTCCTGTGTCGAGCACAGCAATACGCATCTTACTAGGCATCTGTTTGAATGCCAATGCCTTGGCCAAACCAGAGGAGGGAGGTTCGCGTCGTAGCGCCGTTATCTCACAGAGAAATGTGTCAGATAATGCCTTTATCAGCTTGTCTGCATATCTAGACCTGCCCATCGTACCATTAATGGATGTCCCCCAAGAGCAGATGACGCAGTGATTCAACAGGTTACTAACTGTGTATTTGGCTCAGTGTATTCAATGTCGTCATATAACTTGATGTATCCGGAAGTCGAGTGTCGTTTTTGTTTCGTGGGGATGGAGAGAACTGACGTTCCCCGGAATAAACGTTCCGCTTCGCTAAAATCGGACACCAGCCTCTTGTACAGGGGATCCAAAATACATTTGTATAGAATGGTCAGACTCCTTAAGTTTTGATCGATTTTAGGGTTGTCAAAGTACTCCAAAATCTCCTCGAACCGAAAACAGGCTGAACCAACCTCGTGGTAGCAAGCCGCAACATCGCGTTTCCATTCTTTCAGAATTCTAGAAAGTCGTAATCTGTTGGACTTCATCTCTGTTTGATAATCCTCATCTTTATCAGTCCACCCGGCTGAACGGTTAGCTTCAAGCTCGATAATTAGGACCCCCAGGGCGGCTATATCCTCTGAAAGTGACCCTAGACTGCAACCAGAGGCTAACCCGCAGGGAATATGTGGGCACCAATAGTCCAGCTGATCGATAGTAGTTTTTGGAAGAACAGAGTTGATTTCTCTCCCAAACGTGTGTTGAAGCCAGGGGCTCTCATGTAGTTGGAACAGAGAGTACGCAAGGAGGACTCCAATTATCTTTCGGTCCATAGTGCTGGGCCGGCTCCTTGCACTCGTGCCCCGGCCCTTGGAGGAAGTGATCCAATGTTTTCAGGGCCGTCCCTGATGTGGCAATTTCGTGCCAAGCTAGCTCCAGAGCGCAATCATCCCAGATTTTGGCCTCCTCGGAACAGCTCTCTGCTGAATGGCTGTGATATTGTGTTTCAGTCAAATGTGCAAACATTGCTCGATTGAATCTCCGTTCATTCATGCAATTATTCGGCCTTAGTCGATGGTTAGCATTGGGGCTAAGAAGAAAACAAGTCTGGGGATGTGAAAAAGGTTGAATGAGAGGGAATGAAGTGACATGCTGAATTCCAAGGTTCGTCCTCTTTATCATATAACAATTATAGTTTGGCAAAGCCAATACTTACAGATTAAAGCACTCTGGAATCCAGTCATGCTCGTTAGTGCCCAGGATAACCTCTAATTTTCGTGTATGGAACCCAGAGAGATGAAGCCTCGCATCGTGTTCCTTACCACAGGTGACGCACTTGGCTAAGAGTTCAAACAGTGAAGAAGAAACTTCCCTAAAGGTGTGTGCATCCTTGATGAGATCAACTTCGTCATCTGTTACCTCATCTGGTACAACCTTCCAGAATCCTGCGCTGTCTGGAAAGATAGACACAATGACATGCCTGGACCAATCTACTAATTGCTGGCACGTTGATACTGTCTCTTGTGGGGGTGGGAAGCAAATGAATGGTGTAATCTTATCCAGAATGATTATAGATTCAGTCTGTTTTGATAACTTAGTGGCCTCCGGCGAGTTGGACCGCTCGTTAGCTGGTATATCGAGGCCACCCGTGCCGTAGGTCTCTATTTCAACCTCATTGATATTGTACTGCCGTCGTAGTTGAAAGAGAGCATCGAGATTCGGAAATTGGTTGGCATCATTGATATTTTGATGCCCCTAGTTACGTTAGCTGGAGCCATTGGTCATGTAGATGATTTTGTTGAAGCACCACGAAATAGTCTGATCCAGGTAGAGTTGGATACACGTGACTTGAATCTTTATGAAGTAGCAGTGTTCTCCTCTAGAATGAGCCAAAAACCAAGCAGAAAACAAACTAACTTGATGTAATGTGGTCGCCGCTTCAGAGTCCTTCAAATTGGGTACTGAGTTTTCGAAAAGCTGTAGCAAACGGTTAAACGCATCGACTAGCCGAACCATGTCCGCGTCGTTCCCGACTTGGTAAATGTCAATCTGCTGGAGTATCATGGGCAAAGACTTGACATCGGAACGCAACATTGTGATATGGTCCTGCATATCGTTTAGGCTGTCCTTGGACAATGAGCTACATGCATGGCTCCCGATGTCATCGATGGTGGGAAGAGAATGCTCAAAAAAGGGTTAACACTTCGAAGGAGTTCGAGGCGAGCGTGGGCCTCAATGAGGCGTACGTCTGAATCGGACATTTGCCAGTCTGTTGGTATTGTCTTGGCCGTTGGTGTTTGCGCTATCAAATGGTGTAAGCAATTCGGCTCCCTTGGAGGATACAACCCAGTAGTTTTATAAAGGGCACAGTGTTTGGATTACCGTAGAAATGACTATAATTTGAAGTGATATGAGACAATGATACGGTCGTATCGGAATAGACTACGCAAGACGGTGTCATCAAGCCCAACGGCGACGTAATCTAGGCATGTTCGATCGTCCGACAGCCAATATTTGTAATTTCAGACTCAGTTGTAAAATGCACAAGTAGTAAGAACTCGCAAATCACGTTTCCCAGCCGCGTGCGGGGTAAGATGGTCACGCGCAAAGTCCAAATGAAGACCACAGCCTTGTCAAGCCGCAGGCCCGGCCTGAATCGCGGTGAGAACATTTTTGGCCTCAGCACGAGAAAGAAGTGTCCCAAATATATATGTGTTGTTGCCGCAAATTCCGGTTCCCTCTCTAAATTGATAGCCAGCAAGTATTTAAAAAACCCCTCATCGACTTTGGATACAGGTACCCAAGCTACAGAACTCGCTCGTGCGCAGTGGTTTGCCATTATGCAAGACACAATCGCCGAATCCACCCGTGGCAGTAGGGGTCCAAGGATCGAGAACGACATAGATGAGCTCCAACGGAATAATAACATCATATACGATATTACTGATTCATGCTATGATGCCTTGGAGCGCCTTGTAGGGGAGGCTGACGAGGAACCCCGGTTAGAGCGGCCTGGCGTTGTACCTACTTCCTCGTTGTCGAACGAACCTACACCTGACATCCGAGGACTCTGGAACAGCTTTTCTTTCTGGATAGATTACACAGGAGCTTTGGCTCCTGTTGGGGCTTCTCTTGACGACCGGCTTCACGGCCATGATCGAATCAAAGATATGGTCATAGAGCTACTTGAGATGCTTGAGAGAAACCTTGGCTGCTGTACGTTCTCTCCTCGATAGAACAATTTTCTTTTTTTTATATCTTTTGGAGATGATGGCTCACCATTGATAGTACGAGAAATCAAAGACCGGAATGGAACTCTTCTCGTTTCACAGGCGCAAGGACGTTTGTCGGCAATCGATTCAGCTCTTGACAGATTACAGTTCTTGGGTCGCGTTGTAAGAAAATCCTCAGCCAAAAAACGGGAACCAGAATTGATTAGCTTTGCGAATGACATGGAAAAGAACTTTCGTTCCATGATCATCTTCGTTGTTAAACGCGAATGTCCCAATGCGGGACCGAGCTTAATGGAGCATATGGCAGATCATATTGTCGCCCGGAGACGAGCTTTGATGCATAAACACAAACATGCTAAACGGCTGAAAACGAGGAGAGTGGCCACGCCTAAGCCATCTCCTGCTATGCAACTAAATCCAACCCCCTTTACTCCAATTACCCACACTGGCGTAAGGCCAACCACGGATGGCGTCACCACTGGAAGTAAAGCAACATACGCATCGAAGATGGATGGAAAAGTAGCCTTGCAGCTTCTGAAGGGGAAATCAACCGTATATTCCCAAAGATCTGGGGTTTCTCCACCATCAGGTTCGATCTCGGTCAATTACCCGGATCCACCACAGTTCAAACTTGGCGATAAGAATGTACAATGCCCCTATTGTTTAGAGCCATTATCAGTTGCTGAGATAAAAAGGGCGAAAGGTAACGCATACTGGAGGTCAGTGGATAGATTTCTAACTTGTAGGTAACAAAATATCATTGATTCTAACCTGACATCTCCTAGACGCCATATCAGCCAAGATCTTCAACCCTACGTATGTGTTTTCAGTCGGTGTAGGAACTCCTCGTTTGCGGAGAAGTCGGATTGGAGCCAGCACATGATTACAGCCCATTCAAAGGACTGGCCAAGAACTGTGCATTCCACCAAATGGTATTGTGATCTTGGCCACCAGGAACCGGTTGTGTTTGACACTGAAACGGAGTGGAGAAGTCATCTACTGCACCTGTCGGAGCATCCGACCCGCTCAAAGCCGCCCACGGACAGTCAGCTTGAAGCTTTGGCGATCCAAAGACAGCAATTAGTCCTTCGTGACCCTGATGTTTGCCCATTTTGTAACGACAAGCCTCAGGCCATAGCCAGGCTCGGAGAGCGAGGGAACCCAGACGACGTTTACACGATGCTGACGAACCACATTGCCGAGCACATCAAGTCCCTCTCATTTCGAGCGCTTCCTTATCCCGAGGATGAGAACAATAGTGATGACCTCTTATTTTCTACCGATCACCAGGAAAGCTCCACAGGTACATGGCGACAAAAGGCCAGCTCGAGTCAGCTGCTTTTCAGCACCATCTCTCTCACATTCGAGGACAACGACAGGAGCTCTGGATCGAAAGTTATCGAGCGACTATTAGTTTCGCCCGAGAAGAATATTGATTACCTAGAACCGCTAGACAATGTTGGGGATCTGGCCGCAGAAACAGAAGCAAATCGGGTTTCCGATTCAGCACCCATAGTGGAGACTGAGACTGACTTCTGGAGCTTCCTACCTCCTCGACAAGTGTCTCTTGGTACTGCGGATTCAGAAATGAAAAGATGGAATAACTATGAGCCTTCTCCTCTTGTTATCACCCTGTCGCAGCCTATACGTCGTGCAACCATGACAACTTCGTCAATCATGGCAGACTCTGACCTTTTTGAATTAGACGACGGGGAAAATGAACAGATTCATCGTCACATATGGTCAGCTGAGCCTCACGACGGCCTAGACTCTCGCATTGTCCAATTGAGAGGAGTTGCTGCCGCTATTCGAGTTGCGCTAAGGAATGCAGAGGTCATTGGCATGACTGCAAACAATGAGTTTGTTCCTCTGGATAGGCTCGGCAGAATTATCAACAACACGACTATACTACAGCTTATATGGGAACTCAAGTCGTGCAGAGACTTGTTGACGAGTGAGAAAGAGCAGCTAGCCATCAACATATGCCAGATGCAGCACAACCCTCTTCTCTATTCTTATCGAAAGGTCGTTGCAACACTCATCAAAGTCGGAATGGAAGAAGACATCCATAGCCTTGTTAAGGAAGGTTTTAGGGATGATTGTCTTCCGCTTGAATGTGTTGGTAAAGATAGAATACTACGACATCGTAAAACAGGCAAGGTTTGCCAAGTAATGAGGAATTGGGGACTTGCGAAGAGACAAAAATACTGGAAGACAAGTCAAAGATATAACTCCCCAGTCTTTATACGACCACCGGAGAGAGGAGTCTATCACTATGTTCTACATGAGCCAGTAACACTTCCGTTCGCAGAGGAGCTCTCACCCGATGAAGAGGATGAAAACAAGTCTTATTGGTTTGATGGAAAAGAGAAAGAGGAGATTGGATTCAGTTCAGTCTCGCGTGTAAAAGTTCATCCAAGTCACCATCACTTCGGTGATTACGGGGTACGTATTCTTACTCTCTTTTATGTTCTAGAACTAATAACGAACTAGCCGTGCCTTGAACGTGGAGTTTTTGCTGTCAAGTCCATGAATGCCGCCGAGTACAGAGATGTCTTTGAGAAGGAAGTAAGTGCACTCTTACGCTTTTCTCATTGTAAGGATAAACAGATTGTCAAACTCCTCGCAACATATGAATTACGGAAAGGTGATCATATAACATATCATCTAATCTTCCCTTGGGCGGACTGGAACGTACGGACTTTATGGAGAGAGCTCCCGATAGCACGTCCAAGAGACTTCTCATACATCCGTTTGATCACTAAGGAGACAATGGCCATTACAGCATCTTTAGCTTTTATTCATAACGAATACGCAAAAAGCTTAGATGTAGAAGACCAGGAAAGATGGGGGAGACATGGAGATATTAAACCAGCGAACTTCCTAGTATACAAAGATCAATTGGGTGGCTCCGAACACTCCTTGATTTTCATGGCCCACTTTGGGCCTTCGAGGTTTCACCGGCAACAATCTCGATCAATGGTGCACCCCAGAGCAGCATCTCCTACTTACCGCCCTCCCGAGTTCGACACCGTAGGAGGTACTCTCAGCAGAAAATCGGACATTTGGAGTCTAGGGGCGTTCTTTTTGGAGCATATCACGTGGTTTCTGAAAGGATGGGATGCAGTGGAAATTGAGTTTCCTGAGTATCGAGAAGAGGAGGATCAATTTGAAACCTTATCTGATACATTCTTTCGGATTGAGGGACAAGTGGGAGCTGTTGTCAAACCCCAGGTCAAAGCATGGATTGAGCGTCTTCATTGCTCTCAAGATGCCACGCAGTATATACACGACCTTCTGGATATTGTCGAGCAACATATGGTGGTCATCGACAGGGACCGCCGTATCACTGCGACAGAGCTCAAGGCCAGGCTGCAGGGTATGTGCGAAAGATACGAACAGGAGCCAAACTATTGCACTAAGGCCTGTCCATACGGAACTGAAACGCTCACCGGGAAGATCGAGAAATGATAGACACAGACTGAAGGTAAGATACTCCGATAATACAAGAAAAGGCAGTAAAAGCAGAAAAAACTGTCTAACCAGGGATATTTCTTATGGAGTTCTATCGTAATCGGAGTCCCGAGCCTTGAGATGTCTGGGCGGTCAATTGTGTAGCTTGCTATACAGTCTATCATCAGACTCGAGCAGCTTAGCTAGCACAATCTGTTTAACTTTCAGTAGCCCAGCAAAACCTCTAATTCAAAGGGCGCGGTCTTTGCGGCACTACGTATTAATCACATCATCGGCATTGGCGAAGAGCTAGTAGTACCAGTGCATGATATTGTTCTGGGGCGTTCTCAGACCAATGACGAAGCAATTTTCTAATTTGTGAATAGCTTTGATTGCCAATTGAGATAAGCTCAGATAACCCAACGTAGCTAAAGTGCCAAATTAAAACCATTGTGTCAAGGATCTTTGAACTTGTGGCGACAAAGCGTCATTATGTTTGCATTTTCAGGTTGAAAGAGTCCACGGCGGGTTGCCTTTAACAGGAAGTTCCGCCTTGTTTTAGGACCATTGGCTTAACCTGATTAGTAAGTCATTGGGATAGATGGAGAAGGATTTGGGTACAGTAGGTTAGACTGTCTGCCTTTATCATCGGCATCAGGATTAACAATGTCATGACATTCGTTGGCAGGCATCTTTAGTTATGCATAATTGTTAGTGTTTTTAAAACATTTTTATGGCACATTTTAGTAATCTGTCTGATCAGACGATAACGTGAGGTGGTGTCTATCACTTTTGTCTATTTTGTTCATTTTCATCATCCCCAGCCTTGGCCCTCGTCATTGAGGACGCATCAGTATCCTCACCACCCACAATCACTACCAAGTCTGCTCTTCTGGGTGGGTTCTTGGGGCTTCTAGTGTTTCTTGAATCCTCCCACCAGGCACCGCCGTAATATTGGTATGGAATTTGTTCCAATTGCGACAATTCATCCAACAATTGTGCTGTTTGAGGTAGCCATTTTCGGTATCAAAGTGTGAAAGAAGCCGTACCTTATTAAGAAGTCATCACTCTATATTGATATTACAGTTATTTCTCAGCTTCAGAGATCAGCGCTGGGTTAGGTTCGGGTTAAGAACATACCCGTTGTGTCAAACATGCTATGCTTCCAAGTTCCCAGGCGACTACCTTCACCAAGGAAGTAAGATGTAGCATATCGAACCCTACGAACACCCAAAGGAGAAGATATCATTAAAAAGAATACGTAATAGAGGGTAGATGGACTCATGAACCGACTGACCGGTCGGTTGTGGCAGCTAACCAAGAGATTCCCCCTCAACCGGAACAACAAGACCCATCCCGAGCCACAGCTCAAAGCTATAGTCGATATCGCGATCGCCGGCTTCACTAGACAATACTATAATGGGAGACAGAACAGGTTTTGACCTTGATAAATGATCCGTAAGTCGTCACTGATATCATATCCTTGATGTTAGTGTGGGTGATGCGGAGGACTGGATATAGGCAGTATAGCGGGGCGGCCGGCTAGGACGAGGGCACGCTTAGATCAAAAGTGCCAAGGTCCGTAAGAATATGCGCGCTATTCTCGTTGAAGTAGATACTATAGACGTGATGATGTCAAGTGTCGCCTGGTAGGGGCCCGTCGTGGCATTCCGGACCTTGATGACCGCCTAACGCTGATGTTAGGCACTTACCATGAGGCGAGAAGGCCGCTGACTGGTCGATAGAATATAGCCCTCATGGCAGTGGCCTATCATAGCATCCCAGATCTAACCAGATCCAGATCCCGTCTGAGTTGATGATTAAGGGTCAATGCCAATAAAGTGGGGATGACGTTGTGGTTCTCACCTTACATTGCAACGGCGATCTTTACTTTCCCCGCAACTTTATCAATGAACTCACGAAATGCATTGGAATAAGAACTTTCTAGACTGGATGTGCAATTGGTTGCTAGATGCTAAATGATTTACTATTGGATTTGCAGCTAGACATGATCAGCCGGAGAATTGCAGCCGTAGTTTATAGAGGCCACCAGAGTTGCCACTGTTGAACCTCAACGCACAAACTTGGTAAATTGGCATAGAAGAGGACAATGATCCCAGAAACGAAAATAAGCAAAAAGACATACAACACTCGGCATTCGCTGGTCGTCACCGACCCAACTACTACTCAAGCGCTCCTCAGCTTGACTCTGGGAGAGCAGACGGGATCCCGTATTCTCTAAGGGCTGTGGTCGTATGTGGCAGACGACCCTCCAAGAATAGCTTAAGCTGATGGCTGTGAAGATATTGAGGAAGGTTAGATCAAGAAGAGGATATTAGAGTGGGTGAAGATGTGCTTTCTAACTGTCTATGAACCGGTATCATCTCGATCTCGAGGCTCCGCAGACGAGATCAAGAACAGAGCCCCACAGCGGCTGAGAGAACTGCGAAAAGAGACTCTGTTCTTCCTCATCCAAAAAACGGGGGGAATCCCATGGTTGATTAGTTAAGTATGTCATGATGATTCTAATAAAGCGGCATTGTTGTACTGGAGCATGGTATTCCGCTCCAATAGATGCTCTAGTAGATGGCGAAGCCAAGAATGATATGATTCTCGATCTCCACCCTCACTGCTGGGTCTTGCATGACTGACTTTAAGTATCCTGATTTTATTCTTACTGATTCTTGATTTCTTTCTCGAATGATGACCCAGGCGGACAAAAGGGCCTTCTCTGTTTCTCATTGACTCTCATGCGCCTTGCCAACCATCCCATGAAAATAGGCCTTGTTCCAAAGAACCCACCAGCTAATGAATTAAAACAATTGTGGCTTGAGCTCCAACTATTCAAATTGTGTGATTAATAACGCCATATATGCCAGGAGTATGCAGGTAAAATATGGGCATTTTCAACAATGGTTCGCATCTGCCCAGAAAATTTAAAATTAGAGGTGCCGCCCAAACAAAAACCAACACCTCCTTCTCCAAATATGGCCGCCTGTAAATATTGTCCAAAGGGTTTGAAAACAAGCTATCGTACCAACAAGTAGAGGTAGGAACTGACCCACGGAGTTGATATCCGACAGCCCCGAAATGTTGTTAACGTCGATCAAATACTCAACCGCCGCTATTGATAAGGCGATTAACCCAATGGAGAGCATCAGAAGTCCAATTTCAACCTGCGGTCTTTTCCCTGCTCGACTAGCACGGTCATGCTTGAAGTCACCGTCTCGTCGAAGGACCACGGCGAATATGTTCCAACAAATGAGGCCGACCGAGATGACGAGGCCGATCACTGAGACTGCCTTTCCAAAGATGCGGAAGCGGCCGTTAATCAGAGACGGACCAAAAAAAGCAATCTCTTCCGAACAGCCGGGCTTCATCATGTCGTCTATTCCATCATACCAGAACCAGCAACCGTAGGCAGAGAGGGCAATGTAGAACAGCACGCGGCAGATGCCCGAAAATGAGCCAGAATGGCTTATCCCATTGCCGGTCAGACTGGATAGTGATCCGCAGAGAAGGAACTGCGTGATAACACTACCGACGGCACTTCCTCCGTGGGTTGAATCGGTGCAGAGGCCGAGAAATATGGCGCATTGCATGATGAGATTAATGACTCGATACGCGCCTTCGGTGCGAGGATCAAAAAGGGTGACAAGAAGAGTGGCCGTCCATTGGGAATAGAGGCCAATTCTAACGCCGATGCCATAGAGATCTGCGTTCCCTTCCAGATCGCATTGCGACCCCGACGACATCCTCGTTTGATGGTACGGCAATGAGTAATGTGGTGTCGATAGTGTGCTTCGTCAGAGGAATTTATTTGACTGTAGAGGGCGTGGGGGCATCTTGGCAGAGAAGAAGCTCTGAAGGATGAAGAAAAGTAAGGCTGTGGATTGGAATTTATGCAGACCAGGCTCTCTCGAGTCTGATATCGAGTCTCAGTGGCGCAGGCGGTGCGCAGGCGGCGTACACGGGTCTAGTGAGCCTTGCCCGCAGCAACCGAAACATAGCGAACCAAAAGTGAGTCGCATCCACTAAAACAGCCTAACAAATGCCTCGTTTCAGGCGTCTCCTGGGCACTTGGGCATCGCCACGAAGGCGACCGCCCGGCCACAGCACAGCCTTGCTTGGCGCGCGAGAGAAGAGAAAACGAGGCCTCCACAATGGGCTATGACGGAATGGCCCGCTGTTATCCTTTCTCGCTAAGTAGCCGCCCGCGCGCTCCCGCGCCCCGACCCTGGCTTTTTGCAACGTCTGGCTTGAACGGCGCTCCATAGTTCAATCATTCGCGGCCGAGAGATCGGACTCGGTGATGCGGTGGTATTTGTGTATCATTTCTCTCGCATCAATCCTGTCATGGCCTTGAACGAAACGATTGCGGAACTCGCAGTCCGCGCAACATGCCCTGTGTCGGGCAACGGTGACCTCTACGGCTTGGGAAATCGGCTGGGCATCTACTTTCAAATGCTCACCGTTCAAATATCGTCACTTATCAGCTCCATTACTCCTGTCGAGGACCGGATCGGCCAGTCAACCGTCGTCTTCATCCTCGCAACCACCACAGTCCTGTTGCGACTCATTTCAAGCCATGAAATCGAGTCCGTGGAAGTTGTGCCAATCCTTGGCTTGATATACGCCCAAATAGGCGTGTGCAGAGTCCCCTTCTCCGCATCCAAGATGACACTCCTCATCTACGCCGGCGAGCTTGTTGGTATTCTTGCTCTATTCACTTGGTTCTGGTGGAAGGGAATGGACATACTGCCGAGGTCTTGCAAGAATGACTATGCCTTCTTCTTTGCAAAAGTCAGCATATGGGGATGGTTCCGCAGAATGAACAAGGCCCTTTCCATCATTTCCGTGGTCGGCGCGGGGTTGTCCTATTTCATGAGTGAGTGACCTAACACAAATGATTTACTTCTACCAGTGGCCGCGATTTTAATATTTGCAGATTTAACGAGTTTCTTGTACATAGTGGTCAGGCATGCGGTGGACCAGGAGGTGATGGACCGATTCCAAAACTCCCCTGGTCCAATTGAGTTGACTGTCAACATTGGCATCATTATTTTTGTGGAGGTATCATTGAAGTGGAACGGCATCACTGAGGTCCATTCCTTGAGTGACCCGGGCCAATTCATGCCTTTTTTCATCTCCTTAGCTCAACTTCTCAGCACGATCTACCAGCTGTTGGTTTCCTGCAAAGCAATTGATGACTATTCTGAAGAGTGGGAGGATGACGATGGCAAGTACTATTCGTTGAGCAGTAAAGGGTCTAATGCTAACACTTTTTTTGGGTGCTCAGACTCGGAACTAGAATGTTGCCATACGAAATGCGGTTCAGGAGGAGGGGATGTTGAGAGCATAGCCCTGGATGACGTTCCAGGAGCAAAGACTTGACGTGACAAGAACAACTTTAGGGATGCTTCGACGGGGATGCGGGAGTTCAACGGAGCTAGAACGAGGGCGGTCAGTAATGCATTTTAATGTCAATAACCAAAAGTACTGCAGTGTCAGTATGTTCCAATATTTGCTGGTAAAACCTGGCTCGGTTCGAAGATGAAATGTGTTCGTATCATCACAATGATCCACCAACACGGGCGAATGGAAGTTTGAACATGCGGGCGACTTCCCACATTCACCGAAATGGTCTTATTGCTAGAATGCGGTCGGTTGGGCGTGGATGATGGAAGTAGGCAACGAGGGGCTGCTTCGGTTGGAGGCGGGTTGGAGAGGGGCGTTCCGGCTTTTGTCATGGGGATACCTTGACATTGCTGATACTTGCAATTGAATCAAGAATATGCCGTGAAAGATCAATTAGAGAATTAGAGAGCTTCGATTCTGGTGTGAATATTCGGATCTGACTGGAGGTGACTTCGTGGCGGTCGAGTTGTGGGAGGCTGAGTGAGATTTTTGGCAGGCTTGCGTCCAGAAGATGCAAGACCCGGGGAATAACGGAACTTTCAAAGCAGGCCTGGGCGATTGTAAAGAGCGGTGCACATGTGAAGACGCGTATTACGGTCCGTATTCGGGGTAGTGCGCGCCGAAACCAAGGGGCCGGGCGAGGGAGGGCATGATCCAGGGCATGATTAAGGCTATCGTATCGTCTCAGGGGGCGGCCACCGGGCACAGCACCAAGGCACCAGAGCACCAGGCCATTTCCTGTGCCGCTCGGGACCCGGAGCCGCCCAATGAGAAGAGGGTCCTTCGGGATGGATTTGGACGTGTCAAGAGGTCACGCCTGATGATCTGCCGTGGCCACTGCCAGAATTGGCGGGTGTGACTATTTCATCGGGGGGCCCCGCTCAGATCATCAGATGGTCAGCATCCGAAAAGGGCCATGAGGCCCAAACTTTACAGTGCGTTGGGCCATAGCACCGTTCCACCATGTCGACAGTTGGCAGAGCCCGACCCGGATGGAGCCGAAAGAACGGTCGGAAATAGCCCCAGGGAGCACGGTTGAACGGAGGCTGCGCAGGCGAGTCTACAGTTGCAGTGTACCGACATTGTGTACAGACATGACGCACCAGTTCACGGCAATTCCAAGCCCTGACCAGTCACCTCCGCCGCATTACATTGGGGACATCCCTGTAGATACTCGTTTGCAAGTGGGGGCACGGACCATGCTACCCAAATTGACGGGTGCACATGCGGTTCACCACGACGAACGCAACAATCAACCTCCGGAACATTTCAAAAATGTCAATAAGGACGGGAAAAACAGGCAAAATCCATTGGTCCAATGCCGCGGTGCATCTCGTCCCTTGATCTGTCCAGGGGGGCCGAGCGGCGACGAAGGATCCCCGGAATCGCCCGAACGGGCTCACGACCAGGGGACCGGCGCTGCGATCATGCCACTGTCGAACTATCAACACGCAACCGTCGAGCAATACCGCACCACATGAGCCAAAGCCCAGGTAGCCAATATACCATCCTCGAATGCTTTTAAGGCACACCGTCGTCAGTCTCGAGTCACTTCCATCCCATCTACACACGACAATCCAACATTCGCGCTTGAACTCATACATTGCCGCAGCCGCTCCTCGCTTGCGTTTCACTGCTTCGTTACACAAAGTCTCACTTACACAACACCCTACCACCACTACCACCACCACCACCAATCACACAATGGCCGCTTTCACTCAGCCCATGCCCAAGGGATCCGTTCCCAAGTATGTCCGCCCTTTGAAACATCTCCTCAGTGGATTTTTGGAGACTAACAAAATGCCAGGGTCGTCCCCGTCATGATGGTTGTCGGAAGTGGTTAGTCATTAACAATACTACAAACGACTCGCGCAGCAACATAACTAACACAACTCAATAGCCGCTCTCGTCTTGACTTTCATCAACAGCCAGCTCAACCGCCAGTCCAACAAGTTCGATCGATTCTTCGATCAGTACAACAGCACCCAGAGCGAGGCCAACCGAAGAGCGGCCTTCGATGGCGCCGTCGAGGACCCCCGAAAGAGCTTCTACAACGTCCTCGGCTGGAAGCCTAGCAACTAAGAGATGGTTGCACGTTTTGAAGGGATGCATGTCGCAGAGTTATTCATCGGTTGTTTGTACCACCAGGGCAATGCCCGCATGGATTGGGTAGATGGAACAACATACACAAGGGAGCAAGGAGCATCGATACCAGCCATTTAATATGAGCATTGATTTAAGCAACCCACAAATTCTCGTAATTTCCTCACTATTTGACTGGATAATATTAAATCTTGATTTGATCTTTGATCCGAGTACGGATAGAAGTGTGGCGAATAGAGTGCCTTGATTTCGTGGGGTCGCCGGGGTAATGAGCTTCGACTTTTGTGTCTGGGATCTACCATGTAGTCGAACCAGGTTGGGAATACGTACCTCGCAACCGGGGTTTCGCATATTTTTAGACGAACGATGCTCGGAGTTTCGGCGGACAATTTGGCTGCAATGTGACAGGGACATTCTGTTTCATAACACTAACTAGCCTCGCATGTAAAAAGGAAGTAAACACTAAAACCGACGAAATTCAAGAGTTTAAAGAGATAATGAGCGTTAAATCCCCCCACATAATCGATTTCCCTGTATCCCTATTCCCCCGCATCACTACCCTGAGCTCGACAAGTTGCACGATGTCCAAAAGAATGGTTGGCGGCTAGGACTACTTTGTCAAAATTTTGCATAAAACCTAGCCGCATTCACTTCAATCTTCTCTCAAACAGTTTGGACTTGAACCCAGCCTGCCTTGATGTCAGTGAACTGTTTATGCCAAACTGTTGGAACGGACTTACCAATACCCGTATTGTCATAGAAATGGCAGCTGCCCCCATTGTAGGGTCCGCCAGGCGAACTGGCTTGACAGTTCCAAGCGACGTAATTGATTACACCAGCCCCTAGAGAAATCTTAGCATAGGGTTGTTCAATTAGAATAGATAAACTTACAATTCGACTGGTCAGAGCAATAGAACAGATCCTGATTATCTGTGTTGATAACGTAAGTCTGGCAGCTGCCAAGGCTGTAGATAACCATATCGCCTTGGGGGATGAGGAATCCGCCATTGTTCTCCATGGCGGTCGCTATGGCAGTACAATCTTGTGTTGGAGAGAATTGTCAGTCTCATTTATAAACACAGTAGCAAGAGATAGGGTATTAATTCAAGTTACCGTTGGGATTGGGACCACCGGTGCCACCATTGCAATAGGTGGTGCAAGGCGCGCCGCAGATGTCGAGGTTACGCTTGGTCAACACACTCTCATCCTTCACGTTGCGAGACGTGAGAACCGAGTCATCGACCTTGCAGGTAGACTGGATAAATGGGCGACCCTTGAAGGTGGTCGATTTGATGACCTTGTCCGTGCCTGGTTTGCATTCTGTATTGGAGTATTAGCAAAGGAAGGGCAAGATAACGAGGTGGTGGTGTACCATGAGGGATGGTAGTGGCGTCTCGAATTGCAACTGCGCTGGCCAGAGTGGCTAAGAGGGCGAAGGGGGCGAAAAGGAGGCAAAGGGCTTCATGATGAATTGCTAGTGAGCTTGTGTCCTGTGGTGATAGTGCTGTATATATTGAGGAGGCTTGTTGGAAATGAAATTCTTGGCGGAATATAGGAGCCTTTTATACATTCCTCAACTCGGCAGAATACTCGTATTCTACCCACCATGATGCAGATGAGGGTGCCCGCAAATTGAAATACTGATGCGCTAAATTATTCATTCGGGCCATCTGTGGAGGCTGAGCCTCGACACTGTAGCAAAAAGCATGCCTCCGTGAAGTAATCAACCAGGCTCAGAGAGCATGCCCCTAGTCCTGCTTACTGGCATTCGCTCAACCTGCTCGTCCTTGTAGACCACCACCTTGAAATTAGATTCAGGAGGCGTTACTAAAAGAGAAACTTGCATGAATGCGGGAAATAGGCGACGCTGGATAGTGGAAGTTGGGCGAATCCGCATAGTTGCAATATCAAAGTTGCGAGGCGGATATAAATTGCTTACTCTTTGAAGTTCGCGGTTGTTCTGTTCTAGTTCACGCCTCAAAGAACATTTCACACTCTGGATTTGACACAAAACGTAGAAATAATATCACTATAGTTTGGGGCCCTTAACCGCCTCCTTCAATGGAGGCTAGATTCTAGTTCTGCCTGGGCATTTACACGGCAGTATCGGCCGCATGTCGCTTATACACGCTAACCTAGAATGCCAATATCTCACCGCGGAAGATGCAGTCGCATTGATCTAGACCACATAAAACAAGGCCATGCAACCTTTACCCCCGCCTTGTCCTTGACGTCCTCGTAGCCGAAAAAGTAAGCAGAGCGGGAACCGACTCTACAAATGACCTGCGAGCTTTTGTGGTTATAGGCTTCATACTGTCTCCAATGACCGACTATCACATTTTAATATTACGAGAAATGCCGTCATCAATCATACTATAGCGTATTAAGACATAGAACCGGCACATTCATCCGTTGTCGACAACTGCCTTATGAACGCCACAGAAGAAGCGGCACATTTATCCGTCTGTTGACAACTACTTCATCAACGCCACAAAAGAAATGCCGAGCGGAATAAGGCGGCCGTAAACTATTGAGAGCTCGGCTTGGGTTATGGAAATATGCATGTGACTCATCAGCAGCATCATAGCTCAGCTTCAGTGGATGAGGCCGGATAGGACGGCTTTCTAGGGGTCAGCCCTGTCACGAGTTGGCATTTCATAGAGGGTTCAAATAACTGCCACTCAGCAGTGGCGTACCGTGGGTCCCCGCTGACAAACATTCCCAACTCCTGCATGCCAAACAACTGCAACCTTCCAATGCTTTTCTGCAGATCTTGGGCCCAATTTCAAGAGTTATTAACGACTGCATGTGTGTCGCTTATGAAAGTGGGGTTACAATATGGTTGCGCGCAGGTCATTGTTCGTACTACGCACAGTACTTCAAGCAATACTGAAATACATGACTTCTCCCTGAGCCTTATTACAACATTGCACGTGGTTTTCTCTTCGATTACATAAAATTGCATCACTTAAAGGTGGCTAATGTTATCATTGTCTCCACGTCTCCAGTCTAGTTTAGCACAATCAAGAACACCCGCTGGGTACTCTGCCCGCCCTTGTAGTGTTTAAACAGCACTGTTTGGGTGGGCAACGGAGAAACTGTATTTGCTTGACGGCAAGGTATTATTATGAAGACAATTCCCTACCCTAATGGCTCCTATTGGTTTGTTGGTCCAAGGAAGGAATGGAATTTGCCATTTTCATTGTAAGATAAGACAAGCTACTTGTGCCAGACTCAACACCGTCACAATCTACCATGTGAAAGGTCTCTACCAAGAATCTCATATCACGATAAGAAAAAGATTTCATGGATATAGTTCAATCATTCAAACCATATACTAGTAAACTTGCACTGGAAAATGACAAGTGAGAATTCCCTGATGCGGCAATTTGCGATGGGACTAATCCTGACATTCATAGGAGGTCCTAGACTTCCCTCCTGCAGCTTCATATTAAGTAAACTAAGCTATTCTTTCGGCTTTACAGTATAGATAAAACAACCATATAAATACACACAATCTTACAACTTCCTCTTACTCGTTATTAACTCAAAGTCCTTGTCTGAAGTCTTGACAAGTTCTTTTTTAACCCAGGCAGCTATGTTCGAAGCAGCGTTCTCGGGGCTCTCTAAATGGTGTTGGAAAAATCCTTGCAGAAGAGAAGGCGTAAATGTGTCTTCTGGGACATTGCTGGCGAACTGAACTGCAAGCTCTTGGATTTGCTCCATATCTAGGCGCGATGTGCAACCCAGATCAGGAGAAAACATGCGAATAAACATCTCCTCTGCGGACTTCTGGCTAATGTTGCCTAGATAGACCTTCATGTCGACGCGACCAGGTCGGATAAGCGCACTGTCGAGCTGTTCCGGATGGTTCGTTGTCATAATGACAATGCGACCTTCCTGTGACCCAACACCATCTAAAACGTTCAAGAGTCCAGACAAGGTGCAGTTCTGCACGTGGTTGCCTTCGCTTCCGCTGTCGGAGCTTGAGCGATCTACCCACACAGCGTCGATGTCCTCGAGCAGCACAACGCACCGTGGTGGGATCTCTTGAAACATCTGCTCCAGGTCGGCATCCGTGCCAACACTGGGAATCTTCACCTCATAAAGGTCAAGGCCAAACTCGCCCGCGATGGCGACTGACAGAGATGACTTCCCAGTTCCGGGTGGGCCATAGAAGAGATATCCTCTGCGGTAAGGCATGCTGCGACTCTGGTATCGCAGCTGGGTTTTCGAGTCGAGGTAATTCCGAATGTCGCCGAGGAGCTCCTGCTTAACTTCCTTGTCGAAATGCACAGTCTCAAGAAGCCGGATCGGCTTGCGGGCTTTGGGTTGCCATGCTAGTCCGTACCGGTCTCGGGCGTAGATGATGACGAAGAACTGAGCTTGCCTATCGGCATACTCACGGCAAGCTTCGATGAACCTTTTGACAGGCTCCGCTGACCAGCCAAAACAGGAAATAGTGATGTCCTCCCCTCCGACGCCGTCATAACTCGGATCCGACAAAGAAGAGCTGAAGCTGTCAAATGCGCGCGTAACAACAAAGATATTGCCGCAATACCATAGCCACCTCGTGTGCCAATGCGAGCAGTATTGGGTTGGGTGCTGTGTCTTTTTGAGTGCGGCGGCTCGGTCGGAGCTGGGGCCAATCTTGGTACGGCCAGTGAAAGATCGAGAATGCCGAGATCGGTTAGCCAGGATCCATTTGACAACACTCCTATTCAAAGGATCTCCTCCTGGAATTGTCACGGAAGCCAAGAAGCATTGCCTAATCCAACCGTACAATTCGCGTCCGGTGTGCTGCAGAAATCTCCACGCCGTGGGCACGGTGCTGGCAATGGCAACAAAGGATCCGATCTGTGTAAGGTCAAGCTCCGACCATCGGAAGAACACATCTTTCATCACACCAATTCCGTGGGACCACGGGTCAAGAAGAGGCTGGCTAGCTGCGCCTCCGGCATGAAAAAGATAGGCCATGTTCTCAATGGCCTGGTGGACTTTTATGAGCTTTGTGAGTATGTCGCTCACCGGCCCGACAGGCACTGGAAACTGGGGCGCTGAAGTTTAGAGCTTGAGGCCAGGATGGCTGGAAAATATGCCCGCATGCAGCACTGGGGCATAGGCGAGAATCAAGGAGGCAAACAACCTCAGAAACGAATAAAAATTGATCAATTACATGTAAAACAAACGACAAGAAGGGAAGCAAGAGAGCGTAGGGGTTGTCAATTGACAATCAGGGTGACCGGAGTGTGAAGGAAGCCAGACTCTGGGGAAAAGTTTTTCGCTGATGGCTTACGGCGCCACACGCACAGCCACAATTCCAACTTAGGGGTAACACGAACCGGATCTTATTGAGAGTCGTCCGGGCCGTACAGAGTAAAGGGGGAATTAATATCCTCATCGTTTTGGAGATTGGAGATTAAAAACGTCGGCATTAATTATTCCATGTGCGCACATCGCCCTTTCCCACTTTTGCTCAGGTAGGCTTCAACACTACAGTGCTGGACTCCTACTTGGGACTTGGTGGGGATGGCTTGTCTCTACAGCGGGTGCAGCCCGAACACCTTAACACCTTAGCCGACCCGAATGATCCTCGGGAGGAGCGGGTGGTCCGATCACCAGGGTAGAGAGGACGCGCAATACTGCACGAGATCAGGCTAGGCAGGGCTGAGCAAGCAGTTGTCCTATAATAGTATAGAGGTTGCATAAGAGGCCGTTTCAGCTCCTATCACTCTGGGTCCCGCAAGTGGGCGCTTACGCGCAGTGGCAGCCCATTGTGGTGCGCAGCACTTGGAGTTTCGCTCTATCCCTTAACAGTGGTTGTGCATATGCTGGTACCGCAGCTCATTCGCCTTCGCACTACGCCCCCACTCTAAACCAACACTGTTAATCGTGGTAGACCGGACCAACAACCAACAACCAACACCAACAAGGCCACAAGGTAAGCGGCCACATCCTTCCTACAAACCCATCTGTATCATCTACCGCCATACGTATGCAAAATCAGAGAATATTATTGGTGAGAGAAGCGCTTTGTTGGAGCACACCTTCTATATCGGGCTGCTGCAGGCAACGCAGACGGCTAGCCTACGAACCACAACGATTCACCTCACAGTTCATTTCCTTTCCGTAGCCGCCATAGCCTGGTCATCTGATAAAGAAGGCTGTAAAATTAGACCAGTCTTTTGATAGGCGCCATTGGTTGCTACTGCCCGCGTGAAGAAGTATAAACCAGAACCATGTCCCCGAACAATAAGCACGACAACAAACACATCCAATCACTTCTACTTTTTTAATACCCCTTACCAACTCTCAATTAAATTTAAAAAAATATTTTTCCCATTCCCTCATAAAATCCAAAGAAATCAAAATGGGCAGCAGCTCCTCAAAGGTCGTCCGCGCTCATTCGAAGATCGCCCACGCCAAGTCAAGCACCGCAAAGTGGCAACTCTATGCCCAACGAAACGGCCGGTCATATTATTACAACCGCAACCAATGGGCCTTTGTCGACGAATACGGACAAACCGCTTTTACGGATGCGGATCTGCTATGGTGCTATTCTGATGAGTACGGGCAACGTCATTATTATGACACCTCTGAACAATCGATGTTCAATAACGACATATACGGGAAATCAACCTCATTGAGACAACTCGGTGACCCCAAGATATCAATCACTATTATGTCCGGGTCGATGGCATGAGTTGTCTTGGAAGCAGGTGTTGGGCATGAGCGAGAGGCGTAGAATCGGTGGGCAGCTGGGGAGCTTCAATTGGCTGGTTCCAAGACATATACATGATGTTCTTTTTTAATTTGCTGGAAAGCGGGATTTTCTTTGTCATATATTCCGCGGTCTCTGATATAAATCTTATTCTGTACAATCAAGCATTTTTAGCGTATCTGTATTTTTTGCCTCATCTGCAATCAGTTTGTGAGACCTCTTCATTGCTCCTCGCAGAGTGGTCCGAGAAAAAAAGGACCTGCTCTCCTCAATCTTACCAGCAGAGACACCAAGTCAGGCCACAGAATTTCACTGGAGCACCAAACTTGGGCGAAGGCCAGCTCAGTCCCTCACGCCTCGGTATCTTACTGGAGAAATTGGGACAAAATGTATCGAAGCGGGGTGATTGCCACATACCAAGATCAGACAGAAAGCCAGACTGAGCCGAATTGAATTGATAGGGGTAAGATCATAAAGCCAGAGGAAGTATATGTCTCCAGTGAGGTGGATTTGGACACAGTAGTACCAAGGTCGCGAATGTTTAAATAAGATGGCTCACCATTTCTGAGCGTGAATTTGCCCTATTGACCTTAAAATTTGCTCAACTCTCCTTATATTACCAGCTCGCTTAGAATGCAAGAGTTATAATCTTCACTGGATTTTAGAAGCAAATGATAGTTGTTCCTCTCTTCCGTCGATGAGTCTCCTCGGATGTAGCACGCCTCAACTCATTTAAATTAGAAGATCTGTGAAATTTCCGGCGACAGGAAATATATTGTATTCCATGGCATGGAACACTTCCTACCCAACCTTTTAACCAAAATACAGTCTCTTTGAGAGAAATCTATGTCTTCAACCGGTCATGAAGAAGTCGCTCATCCGTTAAGAATTGCGCTTGGCTGCAAACCACCAGGCCTTGGTTTTGTAAAACTTGGACCTTTGGAACTCTTTTGACAGGAAGATATCCAGAATGGGATTGGAATCTGGTCCGCTTTCTGGTCGTTTCTCATGTATCTTATGTGCCAGTAGTAAGGTTATCTTTGCCCCGAGTTGCAGTAAATGGCGAATATCATCATCTTTGATATTCCGATTTTGTAGATTCTCGGATAGTATGAGAATATCAAAGACTGTCAACTCGTCGGATTGCTTTGTGTTCAATTTATAATCCTTTGAAATGGCGTTGAGAATTTCTAGTTTCTTAGCCAACACTAAAGGCATGCCGGCGACGTGGTGTTGGACGGTTGACCATTTCGCCATATCGCTCAACCCTTCGCCGCCAGTGCTGACCCTTGGTATGCGGCGTGACACCTTCGCCCCGTTTGAGATGAGGAGCTTCATAAAATCGACGTGGGATCGGCCATCCCTTTCGATTTCGTTCCATTGGAGGCTCTCGAGAGCGGTCCTGGCGAATCCGTTGTGGGTTTCGTGAAAGGTCTCATTAGGATCAGCTCCAGCATTGAGGAGAATCTGTGCCATTTGCGGGTTTGGATAAGTGCCTGGAGACCACGCCGAAAAGTGCAGCAATGGCCTCCCGCGCTTTTTGATGCGACCGCGATCCCGCTTGAGTGCGTCGGCGACGAAGCGTTGCATGTTGCAGCTAACTGCGAAGCTGAGAAACGTGTGTCCCCATGTCTCGACTCTCATCGAGTGGTACTGAGAGACCCATCCTTCTTTCAGTTTAGATTCTTCTGACAAGGCTCGATCTAGCTTTTGTAAGAGGTCGAAGAACGAGCGTTGAGCGTACAACTCAGCTCCAGGCGCATGTTGAACTATTATCTTCCCTGGATCTAGAGCCCACTGGGACTTTTCCCTCGTCCACTTCTTTAAACCTAAGCAGGCATCCGCTAGTCGCATATGGAAGACGTAGCCATTGTCTGTATCGCTGGGCCTCCCATCGGGCCACAACAATAGAGCCGCGTCAACCTCTGTCTTGAGCATCGAGCTTTGAAGGAATTCTTTAACCGTCTGGTGAAGAAATTGCACTCTCCACGTAGCAGCGTGAATAGCGCTCCCATGGGAATTGTTAGAGCTCCTCTCGGACTCGTCAGACTTTTCCGCCTCCAAGATCATAGGAGGAGTCACAGGGTCATCGTCCGTTTGATAGGATTCTAGATAGGGCCATGAGGTTGGCTCCACAACCTGCACCAACCCTCCCGTTAGGGCCTTGATTCTCCTCTCTATGGCGGGCCCGCTGTTGGAAAGTTCGAGGATTTCTGTGTCTTTGATGGTGTTCGAGCCCTTGAAGTCGGGTTGGTTTGAAACTAGTCTCAAAAGCACACCGATGTCCAGAACGCTCACTGGGTCTTGTGCTCGCAATAAAGTCTCGAGAACTGCATGCGTAGCCCTCCTAGTCTCCAGAGGCGTATTTTTGAGTATATGCATGAAGAATTCTGGAAGTTCCTTTTTGGGCAGGTCTCGCAGCTTATTTTGGATGGATGCAAACGACTCCCCTCCGGTCAGGCGGTCCCAAACGTCGTTGACTACCAGACGAACCCAGAGAAAGACGCCTTGAGACCCATCAATGATAGTTTCGCAAATATTCCGGAGACCTTTGTGGTAGGATGCGGATTGACCTGGGTTTCGTGCATCTGGGTGTGATTCTAACCGAGTATGAACGAAGTTTCGGATGTCGGTAAGCGTCCAATCTTGCATTCGAAACCCTGACCGATGTCGTAGAACAATGTCAAACTCGTTCTCTGGCCGACTCGCAGCGCATATTTTGAAGAAGCCAAGCCCTTGCCCGTCATTGGAGACGAGCCTCTCCATGAATTCTACAATGCGAGATCTCGGTGTTTCGTCCCTGTCATTCTCATCGAGGGCGTCAATAAAAAAGCAAAAAGAGAACTTGACAATTTTCTGGCGCTTGCATTCCAAGAGGATCTCCTCAAGAGTCTCTATAGACCACATGGGTTCTTCAATATGCTTTTCATCCATTTGTCTCCGGCGAAAGCCAGATCGTTGCTGAAAGATGTAGGGTTTGAGAATGGGGGACAGTCGGTCATACTGGTGGCGCAATACTTGGAATAACATCGCCCCGAGGACTCCTTTCCATGATCGATTTGCTCTAGTAATTCTGTCCGTGATGAACATGGCTGCGTATGACCATCCGGCCATGTAGAGAGTTTTAGTTATCGTCTGGGAATGAACCAACCTCTTCATTGCTGTGGATTTGCCGGACCCTGGCAAGCCCTGGATCCAGTAAAGGCCAGAGCCCTGAGCAAGCCATGGAACCAGGCCTGGACCATCGGATTTATCTTTAAATAGCCAAGAGAGCGTCCTATCGTGCGCCTTGTCGATCTGCTTTTCACGGACTGTCAACGCATCGTTGAATGCTTCTAATTGACCCAAAAGACCTGAGGCAATCTGTCAGACATAAAACTTGGTAGCTGTAGTGGTATCTCAAAGGGATTACATACCTTTCTTCACCTCTGCCAGATCCACGGATTCCCTGCCTATGTGCCTCTCAACCTCGGTTTTGACAAGCTGATCATATGTCATACGGCTATCTCCATCAAGTCGAAACTTGCACATTTCCATATGATTGGCGTTGATCGGCCACCGCTGTTCCTTCCTGTGATCTATAGCTGAAGCATCGGGGCTGACAATCTACAGCATTGATTGTTAGCAAGACCATCTTCCTCGTCCACCGCCTACTTGAAGAGTGACTTACCTGGTCATCGAACCCTCTGGCGTTTTTGAAGCCTTTCTGTTCTTGGTAGGATGTAATGTACAGTCTGTCTCTGTCAAGCCGCCTTGTAAAGTCATTCCTGAGCTCTTCTAGTAGCGCATTGTTCGGCGTGAGTAATTCGAGATTCTTTTTTGACACCGTTAAACCGAACGCGTTAACAAATCGCGCGGCAACTTTGCCACGATCTGACCAAAAGCTGCCTCGATGTGGCGTTCCGAAAAATAGAATAGCAATGGTTGAGCTATTAATGTCGCGAAGGGCTCCGTCATCGTCAGCTTCGTTGGATATTTTCAAAACCTAGTTGTGGCAGTGTCGTTAGCCGATGCTCCGAAGTACGCACAGGAAAGCTGGAGTTTAGAGCTTACCGATTTCACGAGGATGCCGCCAAGTGAATGCACCACGAAGATCAAGGGCCGACCTGGACACTCTTTGCGCTGTCCTGAGACCCGTTGGAGGAGATCTCGCCCATAGTCAAAGATGTTGCTGTTGTTTGCCGGACCCCTGAAGAAATGAGTAACGGCGGAATCGTAGCCATACGTGAAGATACGCGCGTTGGGAAAATCAGGGGCCAAGAGATCTGCTGGCCAGAAACATGGTTGCTGTAGTAGACCTCCTCCTCTTTCATCCAGGCTGTTCATGGTGTTTTTTCTGGACGACAAAGGATGGCGCCAGGACCTACGAGGGGCATCTCTGCTCGAACCGGCTGCTGTCCACGTCTTCTCCGGATGTCCTTGGAGCCCATGCACGAAGACGAAATCAACTTCTGGGGCATCGCCTCCCGTAGCGATTTGAGTTAGCCCATATCGAGAAATCGATGGCCTAATAGCTGTTGCTGTTGAAGACGCTGCGGTGTTCATTTTATGACTGCCGGGTTTGCAACCCCTGAGGCAACAACAACCACGACCGACGCCTCGACGGGCGAAATATTTGTAAGCAAGCAGATCAATGAAGAAATAAGAAGGAGGAGAAGGCAGAATCCAGGATATAGTGCGAAGGAGGACTGCGGGCTAAGCTTCGGTCCTATGATAATTTGTATTTCGTAGATGTGTGAAACGAGTGTGTAAAGAAAAATAAATGAAGAATTTCATTCTCACCTCCCGCTAGTGGCGGTTTCGTGATTAATAAATACTGTTCTGGTTTACCGACAGCCCGTTCTTCTGAGTACCAGGCTGTCCTTGTTGCCTGTGTTCTTTCATTCACAAATCAGGCTGTACCTGTAGGTCATCTTCTCCCCCAAACCGGGCTGTGCCTGCAGCCATTTTCTTCGAGAACCAGGCTGTGCCCTGCGACTCATCTTTAAAGAACCAGGCTGTGTTCCTGTAATCTGGCCACTAATCAAGGCCTTATCTCTCAGTGAAGACACTGCTCGTTGTCTCTCATCCCGAGGCCGTGAATCTAGGCATGTATATGAGCATTAGCGACCTACAAATCCGTGCCCTCGTAACCAATACTTTACCATCTGCTCGATTTAAATTATTGGTTTATTAGTCGTTGGGTCCTTGATGGAAATAGCAAATTCAGCCCGGCTCTAGCCTCACCCGCATTAATGACACAGCCGGAGCGCTCGGAAAATTTTATGTCAATGAAGGGGGAGTCAACATGAGACAAATTTACCCTGGAGCTGGCTTAACCTATCATTCAATCTGAGTGAGCACCAGATGCACGCCTTGGCGTGATATCATGAGGAACGCCGGCTGTAAATTGGTCTAAACAGGGACACTTTGGCGATTGGGGGCCGTATTTAACCCCAGAAGTAAGCAATTTTAGCCGAACACGAGCTCAGCTATGACAAATAAATAAAAGCCCCTAAAATTTGCCCTGCAGCCTCGATGCATCTGCACTTGTTATGCCTTGGGGGCCGCAGATGCGAAGCTGGCCACCAAATGACAGGGAGATCACCTGAGCTATGGACTCCATTTCAACCTTGGCTGGCTCGGTAAGCAGAGTCAGTGTCAAATCAGACGCTCCGATGACTCACGTCCCAAGCATTATCATCGCCTGGTCACGGGTCATGAGACACTCGCGGGTCCGTCCACCCTAGAGCTTCTCAAAGCATTTATTATATCATTTGAACAGGGTAAATAAAAGAAGACAAATCGGTAGTATATACCTCTTCTAATACTGCTGAATTTCCTTTTGTAGGCGTAATAATGAAATATCCCTTTAGGTTTGGAAGGTATGTCCACGAGCTAGGTATATCAATCCACCTGGGGATTAAGTATTAAAGATTCGACCCTATCTGCGAATAACAATACTCATTATACCATGTTTACTGTATCCACAAGTCTTTGGCAGCTTCCACCTATTTAATCTCAGAAAGACCATCTAATTCCCAACCTCAGTGATATAAATCCAGCATAATGAATTACCTATGAAATCCGGATGCTTAATGCTTTTCGTCCAACTCCTTCTTCTCGTCGTTCTGGACGCTGTCCTCCCGAGATTGTTCAAGGTCAGTTTGAGCATGCTTTGCGTTAAAGACTGCACGAAGTTGTTAGTACTTTTTTCTTTTTATGAGGGAGCGACTGAGGTATCCTACTAAGTTCCATTTCTTCAAGAGATCTTCCTTTTGTCTCCTTAATAATGAAGAAAGAATACACCACGAGTGCAAAGTTGAAGATGGAAAACATGAGGAATGTTTTCCAGCCCAGATTATCGATTGCGTGGGGAGTAATTTGGGAGAAGGCGAAGTTCCACAGCCACTGGGTCGCAGTTCCAACAGCAATGCCACCCTCACGAATACGTGTGGGGAAGATTTCACTCATGTATAGCTATAGACTAATAGTTAATAATTTTTCGTGGATATGAATCGCGAAAGCGGGTTGTGGAGACTTACCCAAGGTACAGGGCCCCATGAGATGTTGTATGTCACTGTGGTTTGATTAGTAACCTTGATTCGACATCACCCCTCCGGTTTGTGGAGTCGTGAACTTACTGGCTTCCAGATAAATCATGGTTAGAGACGCAACAGAGGCAGAGGAGATGGTCGTGGTGTCTGGATTGGGCGGATGAGTCGCAGTAATGACCGCAACGATAAGCATGTAAACTCCCATCATGAAGGAGCCTCCAATAAGAGAACCCCTACGACCAATCCTTTCAACAAGGAACATTAGGAAGAAGAAGCAGGAGACGACCTTTACTAGGCCAAAGAAACCGCTGAATAGGAAGGCATTCTCTCCAGCTCCGACAGCATTGAAGATCTGGGGCGAGACTGTAAGATGTTAGCACAAGTCTTGTTTCGTTGAACGTGTTTGTTGTGTGACGTACAGTAGGCAAGAGACGTGTTTCCGGTAAGTTGAACACCTGTTCCCACAAATTAGTTCTGAGACATCACAGATAGAGAAGAAAGGTGTAGGAAACCCACCAATCTGGAGAGTAATAACGAGGAACATGCGCCATCGGTTGGCGGGAAGAAGGTATTCCTTCCAAGTCACTCCCTCGGTGGCACGATCCTCGTCAGAGATTCCAGCCAAGATCTCATCCATCCTGGAGTCGAAAATATCAGTTACTTGATCCAAACACTGGGAACTTTGGGCAGTTGACATACTCTGCCTGGACCTCGGGTGTCAATTCGCCGCCTCGAACCCACACTAAGGACTCAAGAGCCTCTTCATGTCGTCCGACCTTGGCGAGCCATCGAGTACTCTCCTTTGTGAGAAGCATTCCCAAGCCCAAAAAGCCACCGGGAATTAGCTGGAGGCCAACTGGGATGCGCCACTGGGTGGTTGTTGGCTCCATGTGTTTCTCAACTGCATAGTCGATCCAATAACTCGTGAAGACGCCGAGTGTGAAGAAGAACTGAAACATGCTTCCAAGTCGACCGCGGATCTCCTTGGGCGCCATTTCACTACTATACATGGGGATGATGACGGTTGCGATGCCAACGCCGACTCCCGAGATTGTGCGGCCAGCATACCATGTCCCAACGCTGTTGTTGGGGAAGAAGAGCTGGAGAATGGCACCGACGTTGAAGATGAAAGAAGCCAGGATGATGGACCAGCGGCGACCGTATTTCGCGGTAAACGGCCAGACGAAGAAGCAGGCGAAGAAAGCTGGAGTTGAAGTTTGAGTCAGAACCAAGTTGCCCAGATGTTGGATGTTAGTACTCACCTCCGGCTTGGAGAAGACTGGCAGAGTTGGAGCTGACGGTGGACTTGGTTGCGGCAGTCATGCCCATGTCCTTCTGGAAGCTCTCGAGGGACAAGACACCTCCGACGATACCGGTGTCATAGGCAAAGAGGAAAGAGCCAATGCAGCTCAAGGCCACGAGGTACGAGGCTCGAAAGGTTCCAAGCCGCGACATGTTTGCGGTTGCACAGGTGTTCCGTGACAGTTGTCGATGCAGTGAGGGTGAGCAAGTACACCGAGAAGGTCTTGGCCGTCGAATTATATGCTGAAACGGGTCGGGAGGATCATTTATAAAGGGCCCCGCCTGATTGCTTGATTGACAGCGCGATCCTGGTCGCAGCGTCGCTAAAGATCGAACCGGCGGCGCCAGGCGCTGGGGTACGATGGCAGCTCGGAGCTCGGTCAGCAGTGTTTCCTGTTAGCAGACGACAGAGAGGATGCCATGATATCGGCAACAATTTCGCCGTAACGAGGCCATCAGGGCAGAATGCGGACATGGGAGGGCGGTCGAGGGTGGTCGAGCGGGGCGCGCCATTGGGCAGACGAACTCCCCGAGCACCAGACGCAGGCCCCGCACTAGCAGGGATGGGGCGCCCAAGAACGCTATTGTCCCGCGTTAGCAGGGCCTGTGGAATGTCGAGTCAGCGTCGTCACAGTGGGATCACAGTGGAAAAGACCGGGGGGCCCTCGGAGCTTCGGGGAGTCGACCGCAGAGAGCGGGGCGTACGGGGCACTCGGTCGGCCTATGGCTTTATTGGACGGAGGGGATGCGTGCGGAGACGCGGCACGCCATCGGGCCCTGGCCTGACGACATGGCGATGCGCTAGGGAACGCTGAGCATCATGATGCTTCATTGGATGCTGCGCTGCGCTGTGAGGCGCTCGTCCCTTGGGTTATGGCGTGCTCGTCATCTTCCACGGCTCTATGCCACAGTTGTCGAAATCTGCTCGCTAGGAGAAACGGCCTCGCGACCGTGTCGCAATCGCGAGCTGTGCGATTTTGCCTCCTGCAAACTGGTGATGCGCTGCATGCTGACGAACACTGCTTGATGCCTGTCTGAGCAAGTAACGAGCCTGCGTGTGCTGGGTAAACTGTCGAACCGGGATGCTTGCGTGGCTGCATCAGCGTCCATTGACTGCCCCCCGTGACAGTGTCACCTAGACTCCGCTTTGCGCGACCGCTCATTGCGAGCAGTCGAAGACGTTCAAATTCGGTCCATATTCAGTCCGTATCCCTGTTCGCTAACCAAGGCGACGCGGCCACGAATTGGGTGGAATCTGAACCGCCCAAAGAGACTTCCCCGGGTACAGCTGCAGCCCCCCGCTTCATCCTCTCAAGAACCGAGAGAACCGGGCAAACCATCCGCGAAACCCTCCCAACCGAGCATCGTCCCGACTGATCTGTCGCTTATCAATCGCCAAAAGCCAAGGAGCCACAATGAAAGCTGCATGCGTTCAATGTCGGGTCCGCAAGGTACGCACACATCCCGCCCACCCGCCACGTGGTGAGGGTACTCCGATCCCCCGGGAGTCGGCCGGTGCTAACTCCCCGGAGGTCCGATGCGACGGGACCATCCCTCGGTGTCGGACCTGCCAGCGCCTGCAGTTCCAGTGCTCGTTTGAGCAGGATGGATCGCAGCCAGTCAGCCAGTATGCGCCCCGGCTGCCGCCCAAGTGCCGTGGGACCAAGGCCTGTCTGGAGTGCAGGTCCATGAAGGTTCGCTGCTCCGGCGACACTCCGCAATGTTCCAACTGCCAGCGCCGAAACCGCGAATGCCACTACTCCACCTCCAAGAACAGTCCCAAGACGATAGCAACAGCATCATCGTCTCGAGATGACCCTGCAGCTTCCGACCCGGCCGAGGATTCGCCAGGCCAGCACCAGAGTGCCGCATCCGAATCACAGCACGACAGCCCGGTCAATACTGACGATCACATCTCGACGACAGCTAACTCAAACTTGACTTCTTCTCCCTCGGACGAAGTGGCCGCCTTCCTAGTTACCCAGTATTTCGATCGCTTATATCCCCTGGCCTCCTATTGCTTCCTCCACAAGGCAACCGTCATCCAAAGATGCCGTGAAAAGACCATTGACAGGGCGCTTAAGCTGGCCATATGCGCCATCACCGCCATGTACTTCCCGAAAAATAGGGATGACCACAAATCCTGGGCGCAAGAGGCGGAGCGCATCATCCTGGATCGACTAGAATCTCCGTCCATCTTCCAGCTACAAGCCTCGCTCCTCCTCATCCGCTACCGAGCTGGTGTCGGGCAGTTCCCTCGAGCCTTCATCATGGCCGGGCTCGCAGCCCGATGGGCATTAGCTTTACGTCTCAACTATGAGCACTCACGCCTAGGACCAGTCGCTCAGGAGGTCAGGCGGCGAACCTTCTGGTCACTCTACCTGCTCGAAGACAGCTTCTGTGTCGGGCTAAAGGAGTTTGATCTATTCGATCCCGATACCATACACCTACAACTTCCATGCGAAGACGTCGACTTCCATCAAGAACGGCCTGTGAGCACTGGGTATCTGCAGCCCGGGAAAGGACTCGAGCCGGAGGTATTAGGATCCCGGGCTGCATTCGTGAGACTGGCATTTATTCGCCGTGGAATTATGCGGTAGGTTGCTGTCATACTTCTTGTTCTTGGGAGACTTACTGACACCAATTTATCAAGACTCAACCGTCGCGTTTTCCTCAAAGAAGTCAACCTCTCAGAGCTATATTGTTCAATGGAGAAGTTCCAAAATGATCTCCTACGCCTCCGGACCAGGTTGGCGCCCGCCGATCAATACCCGCCCCTAAATCCAGAAGAGCTGCACCGTCCACCTCAATACGCCATCACAGTAGGTTCATCATCGCAACGCAAAAGCGATATCTAACACCTTCTAGCACATGAGTTGGCACCAATGCCACTGCGATCTCTACCGAATCTTCCTCACTGGATACCCCGAGTCCACACCGCACGCTGCCGTCGAAGGCATGGCAGCCCCGGATAGGGCGCTCATGAAGGACAAATGCCTAGGGCACGCGGAGCAGATTGTCAAGGTCCTGTCCGACTTTGTGCAGCATAAAGACGAGCGAGACATGCTGGAATTTGACGCTGCCGTCTGTGCCTACCACGGCGCTCGTCTCATCCTTTTCGGGACCTACACAGGACGGGACAACACGGGTCTACCCATGCAAATGGCCATCAACAAGGCTCAGCTCTGCTTAGATGTCATTACCCGGTATTTTGACTACTCTGCTCAACTAAAAGCCATGGTAGGTTGCTATATGAAGGTTGCTCAAAATTCGAGACTAATAGTACGCAGCGTCAGGAGTTAGAACGGGTCATCCAACAGCATAAATCCTGGCTTGAGTCCTCCGATCACCGAGCCGTCTTGGCAGTCGATCCGCATCCCCGCCCGCCTCCAAAGCTGTCTAAAGATGCACACATCCGTCAGCGTCTCGCGATTCACAGTCTCTTGCGACAGTCCGATTTCGTCGACGATAGCCGCGACGCCGCGCCTGAACCGCCAGCCGAGCCAGCTCTAAGCTGGACAGCTTCTACAGAAGAAGACCAGGTGCAAGAGCCACAGGGAGAATGGGGTGCTAGAGAACCGGGATTTCCCGCTGCCGATCCCATTACGGATCCATACCTTCTTTTCGGACTGCCGTACGGTGGTTCGACATTTGACATTAACGCGTGGACCTGTAATACGGGCTCCCAAGAGATGAGCGGCTACCTTGGCGCATTTGATGAACAATACATGTACTAGCGGGCGAGATCCCGCAATCTGTAGTATCTAGCGTCTTAATTGTTACGATTATGAGGGCAAGCCAACGCGTACCCAATGCATGAAAAGCAATTTCTTTCCCGCCACGCAAGCCATATTTCCGTAAACGCAATCCCATGAGGCGTCAATTCGTCCGCATGATGGCACTTCAATGAGTGGCGTACCGTGCTGCAGTAACCCTCCCATCAGCCAATGGATGGTGTTGCCGCCCGAAATCCGTCGTCCGAGCCGACGCCGCCAAGTGGAGACCGGCCTCCGGACCTGCGTCCGGGATGACAGCGACCTTTGGACCTTGAAAGCACTCATGCTCGGGAATCGGTGACAGGCATGAGAGATTCTCAAAGGGCATGATGGAACATGTCATGCCGTGGTCCCCCGCCTTTCTTTCCCTCTGTTGTCAACTCTTTTCTCGCTCATGTTTTCCGTCAATTTGACACTTCTCACCAGCTTTCCGTAGGGCAATTCGACTCCTTCTATCCAATCGAGTAAACAATGGCAGCGGCAGGATCCAGCGCTAGTAGCGGCGATGGCCGTCCAAACGTCATCTTTATCATGGCTGACGACCATGCGTCCAAGTCCATCAGCTGCTATGGAGCGGGCATCAACAACACACCCAACATTGACCGCCTTGCGAAGGAGGGCATGCTCTTCAACCACTGCTACGTCACAAACAGCATCTGCACGCCTAGCCGAGCTGCTATTCTCTGCGGAACATACAACCATGTCAATGGCGTCATGACGCTAGACGACCATGTTAGTCTTGGCGAGCGCCCCGAAAGGCCTTAGAGCCGCATGCGAGAGAGTGCTAACGATTGAACCAATAGATCAACAGCCACCTTCCCAATGTCGCGAAACATCTTCGAACGGGCGGATACCAAACTGGTATGGTTGGAAAATGGCACATGGGTGAGGAAGCAGAGAATCAGCCCACGGGCTTTGACTATTGGTCTGTCCTTCCCGGGCAAGGCGAGTATTGGGATCCCGAGTTCATCGAGCCTGATGGAAACCACATCAACCCCGGATATGTTACCGATATCATCACCGACAAGTCACTCGACTTTATCAAGTCGCGGGATAAGAGCCGTCCCTTCTTCCTCATGTGCCACCACAAGGCGCCCCATCGTTCGTGGGAATGCGACGACAAGCACAAGGACCTATACAAGGACCCCGTCCGACTTCCGGATACCTTCACCGATGACTACAAGAACCGTGCCCGAGCGGCTAAGATTGCTAAGATGCGTGTGGCTGAGGACCTGACGTACCAAGACCTGGGACTCGTCCAGCCCGATGGCGGACGACGAGTTGGCGAACGCGTCCAACAGGAGAAGGGCGCAAGCGAGCGAAAGATCCCGGCGCCGACTGCCGAGGCCGATTTGAAGGCCATGAAACTCATTGACAAGGAGGATGGCACCATCTTCACATTCCAGACGGCGGCTGAATTGGCCGAGTTCAAGTTCCAGCGCTACATGCAGCGATATCTGCGGACGATCCAGTCAATCGACGACAGTGTCGGCCAACTACTCGAATACCTAGACACCGACGAGCCGGAGCTGGCAGCCAACACCATCGTCATCTACACTTCGGATCAAGGATTCTTCCTCGGAGAGCACGGTTGGTTTGACAAGCGTTTTATGTATGAGGAGTCCTTCCAGATGCCCTTCCTGATCCGTTACCCGAACGAGATCAAGGCGGGTTCCGTTTGCAATGATATCATCTGCAACGTTGACTTCGCGACCACCTGGCTCGACTACGCTAAGCTCCATGTGCCTTCGTACATGCAGGGCAAATCTTTCCGGCCATTGCTACAGGGTAAGACCCCTGAGGATTGGCCCCAGGCGGCGTACCATAGATATTGGATGCACAACGACATTATCCACAATGCCTACGCGCACTACGGGATCCGCGATCAGCGGTACAAGCTCATCTACTGGTACAACGAGGCCCTTGGAATCAAGGGTGCTCGACCGGGCGATGAGGAGTTCAAGGAGTGGGAGCTGTTTGACTGTGACAAGGACCCCCTGGAGTTATTTAACGTGTACAACGAAGAGGAGTACAAGGGCGTAGTCAAGGACATGACGGCTTTGCTGGAGAGGAAGATGGTGGATATAGGAGATGAGCCTGTGCATCCCCGGGGAACTGCTTAAATTGTGGCAGAGATGATTTCATCGTCACGAGAATATGAATTAAGATGAATTAAAGTAAAATGATCATGAGACGTCGTTTCCACCAGCTCCGCCTTGGTGATGCCTCCTCAGCGGGAAGACCCACGGACCCACCATCGACTAACACCGCGAGTTCTGGAACATGGCCTCTTCATCAACTGTAACCGAAGTCAAATCTCATGACAAAATTAGCACAGAAATTCCATCCATCTCCAGCGATATATCCGGTAGATCCGTTCCTGGGAGACTCCATCATTCCACCTTGTAAGCCGATGGGCCTCGACAGCAAGAGAAGCATGGCAGCTCCCGGCGACCTGCCGATGGCGACATCCATGGCGGCCAATCGCGCAAACCACCGACCGAGATGCGAATCCCCTCGGCCTCCGACGGCTCCCACTCATCGGTGGACCCCCGGGACACGGACTGCCGACAGACCGGGGGTCGCGAGGCCCGAGTCGTGGGGATGCCGTCCCCACCCCGAAATTTAACGTCGCATGCCGCCATGGCCCATGGCAATGACCTCAGTGAGCTGATGAACTGGTTCGTTCCGCTGCGCCGGGAACCTATAAGATGGAGTTGGCAGCGCCCCAGTGGCTTGGTCGCTTTGTGGACAGCCATCACCGGAAGCAGCATCATCTAATAGCGATCTCTAATAGTGCTACATCATGGTCAAGCTCCAGTTAGTCGCGGCAGCGTTAGCGCTTTGCCAGACCGGCCTTGCCGCCTCGGCAAAGTCCAAGGGGACTCCTAAGCAGCGAGCCAAGGCCTTGCTTAAGAAGATGACATGGGAGGAAAAGATTGCTCAGATGGGTGGCATTCGCCGACTTCTAACGTCCGGACCAGTTGTCGACGAAGCCAACTTTGAAAGCAGATACCAGTACCAGCATGGAAACCTCGGTAAGTGACACTAAACTCGCTTAATTTCTCACGATATATTTGCTAACTATGTTTTAGGCTTTGGACCCATGTTCAATTGGGCGTTGGATGCGCTTCCCCTCATCAATGAAGTCCGTGAGAAGCAGATCAATGACAGCCGCCTCAATATCCCCTTTATTACCATCACCGATTCTGTGAATGGTCTCTTCATCTCTGGCGGCACCGTGTTTCCCAGCAACCTTGGCATGTCGTCGACTTTCAACCTGCCGCTGTTCGAGGAGGTAACGGCCGCAATCCGCGACGAGCAGCTTTCCCTGGGTGTCACCTGGGTACTGTCGCCTCCACTTGATATCGGATGGGAGCCCCGATACGGACGAATTGGTGAACTGTAAGCTGGCAATTATGAAAACTATTCCGGGAAGACCTTTGTGACTGATCTCGTCGTTTTTCTTTTTACTAGCTACGGCGAGGATGCCTATCTCGTTGGAGAGTTTGGCCATAAATACGTTGAGACAATGCAGGAAACTGACAAGGATGGCAACGTCAAGGTTGCTTGCACCATCAAGCACTTCGTTTACGGAGAATCGCGTGGCGGCGTCAACGCCGCTAGCCAGTACTCCGGCATCAATCACCTCTTCAACGATCAGCTGCGTCCCTATATCCGCGCCATCGAGGCCAGCCCATTAGCTCTCATGGTTTCATACGCAACTGTCGATCTAGTACCCATGTCCATGAACGAGTACATGATCCAGGATATCCTACGCGGCAAGCTCGGCTTCGATGGTGTCGTCATGTCGGACGCTGGGTCCATCGCTAACATGTACACCCAGTCCAAGGTGGCAACTTCATACGAGGATGCTGCGCTGCAGGCACTTGAAGCTGGTCTCCAGATGGAGCTGAGCCCCGGTACTCCTGCGACATTTCCTCTACTAATCTCGAGCGTCGATAACAAGAAGGTCGCGAAGCTCATCGACGAGGCTGCTCTCAACCTCCTAACTCTTAAAATCGCGACAGGTATCTTTGATAATGCCCTTCCCGATGAGACCAAGGCAAACAAGACCCTCCGCGCTGCATCTCACCTGAAGCTCGCACGAACGGCGGCCAGAGAAAGCATTGTGCTGCTGAAGAACGATGGCATTTTGCCCAAGACGCCCACGAAGGTCGCACTGTTAGGTCCCTTTGGCAAGCTCCTCAACTTCGGCTCATATGCTGCCATCAATGCTTCCAGCTCCAAATGGGGCGACTCCCTTCACACAAGCCTCAAGTCAGCCTTGGGCGAGGAGAACGTCGAATTTGTTGCTGGAGTTGATCTCCTTGATACTACCGACAACAGTGGCATCTCTGACGCCGTTGCTGCCGCCAAGGATGCTGGATTTGCTGTGCTTGTGCTTGGATCTCTCTCAGTCGCTATGGAAGATCCCCTATTCAAGAAACGAACTGATGGCGAGTTCTTTGCCCACGCTGACCTCGGGTTCCCTGGGCTACAGCAGCAGCTCCTCGATGCCGTCCTCGACGCGGGTGTGCCTACTGTTCTTATTTTGACGGGTGGCCAACCATTTGTCCTCAACAACTCGACGCTGCGATCCAACGCTATCCTGCACTCCCTCCTTGGCGGCGAGTACACGAACCACGCCCTCGTCGAAGTCATTACTGGTGCGGTCAATCCCAGCGGCAAACTGACGGTCAGCATGCCGCAGCTTTCATCCGCCGTGCCGTCCTTCTACGACTATCTCCCTTCGGATGATTCTCCCGGTGGCGATTCTCGGCTGGGCTTCCACTCGGCGTGGCAGTGGCCGGTGCTGCAGCACTACTCACCCATGCCGTTCGGCTTCGGACTAAGCTACACGACGTTTGACATTTCAACCCCGACAGCTACGTACAAGAACGGCAAGGTCAGCGTCAGCGTCACGGTCCAGAACACCGGTGATGTGGCTGGAAAAGAGGTCGTGCAGGTGTACCACCGCCCAAACACAACCGTGGGGATTGAATTCCCAGTGCGGCGGCTCGTGCGGTTCGAGAAGGTGGACCTCAAGGCCGGTGAGAGCAAAGAGGTTACGTTCTCAATCCCGTACAAGGACCTGGGATACTACGTCAATGCGAACTTCAAGGTTAAGGGGGGCCTTTACAACTTCTGGGCGGGATCGAGTTCCAGGGCGGAGGATCTGAAGGCAGTTAACGTAACCGTAACCCTGTGAGGGGGTTAGTCAGTGGTCTTAATTCATGTAAATATTTATTTGATCAAAGCAGAAATATGAGAACAATATTGATACCTTAAACTTCTCTAATCGCCAATTTGACGGGGCCTGATCACGTTGTTTCCATTTCAACCCGGAGTTTCTGTTGGTTAAAAGCCCGCATGGCCGTCTGTTGGGGCGAGAGAGCACCTGATATCTCACACGTGGAGTAGCATTAGGGGACGGCTGGAAGCCCTGGGGCTGCATAGTACGACCAACAGCGACACCGAGGGCACCTGCAGGTCCTCGAACAATTTTCTTGATCGGGCCACACTTCATCTTGACCTCGTACAGGGCCATCATCTCACAGACAGCTCTATGAGGTACCTCCAAGCCAGTATAAAATTCTTTCAAAGCCATGCAATCTCTCTAATCATCGGTATCAAAGTTTGAGTCCGAGCACTGGTCCCACCCTATTGCTTGTACGGAGACATTGTTTGACTTCGACTAGGTAGCCGAGGTCCACATGGAAAGTCTCCGCAAGTAAGTTCCCGGCCAAATGACTTCAATGAAATCTAATCAATGGCTTTGTGGATAAAATAGGGGATTCTAGAATGGTACCCGAGGTAGGGCGCCGAGTGTGTGCTTACGGTCCCGGCTTAAGCTAGACCAGAGACCTGGGGTTTTGAGCGTCTTGATGCAACGGTTCCGAGCGGGAACTTGATCCAGGCCCTTTCCCAACCCGTATGGGGCGTCTGATTGCTGCTGAGCAGGTGTGCCGTTTGTTTGGTCAGCGAATATGCGAGTCGCTGAAGACTGCCAAGTCCAGACGCGGTTTACGGACGCGGCCGGGGGCCAGGTGACTAAAGCCTCACTCGTATTGCGCTGTGTTGGATAGGATGGAGGGCCTGGGCCATTGAGAGATTTCTGGGCCACTCGTTGATGGCGAAAAGGGGCGTCAGGGCTAAGAAGGCGACGAGGAGAGGAGGCGAAATCAAAAGGGCAGGGAGGCGATGGGCAATCGGATGTCGCCACGATTAGGACTGTTGCCGTCTCAACGACCTGGGCTAATCTAGCTGCCGGCGAGGCAAGAGGGCGCATCAAGAAATGTGGTAGACATGTTATGAGGTAATGGTTGACACACAACGCTCAGCTATCGTCTTTGCTCGGTGAGCGTAGGGGAGGAGTGGGTGGTCCGGAAGTCGGTTGTTGGGGGTGCCGACATCCGGTGGAGGATTGAGCTGAATGCGAGCTCGGGGAGAACAAGTGAGTCCTGGGTGAGGTAACGGTGCTTATCGAAGCTCTGTTCTGCAGGGAAGGAGCTCCGAGGGGCTCGAGACGGGGACGCCATTAGCAGGACCACCACACGCCAGCGGTTGGGCCATTCTCGATTCTCCCAAGTCTGCCCAAGCTGGGGACGCGGATTGGTGATATGCCGGTAGTCGGAACGGGCATCGGCCAATGACGCAGTGTGACGCCACAAGGCGCAGGTGGACATGCGTAGCATCCAGTGGGGTGAAGACGGCGACACCCCAACCAGCAGCTTTCGGTTGGTCGCCGACTCCTCAGACTCTTATCCCAACATGCTCTTCGGGTCGTCGGGGGCACCGACAACGCGGCGACCTGCCTCGAGTACGTACCGCTCTCATGAAACTTGGTCAAGCTCCGCTAGCTGCTGGCCTTGTCCATGGCGCGCACCATCCCGACACATCCTGACAGGGCTTGGCCCCGGAGGGCGTCGCTTCTCGGCGCGGCGTCGTTCTCATTGGCATCCCCCGGATTTTGCAGTTGGCGATGGTAGAGATATAGAAACAGGCTGAGGCGAGTGGCATGTGGGAACTTTGCACCGCTGTTGGGTGAGGAGAAAGAGATCGATTCGCAACAGGGAAAGGGGAGGGGCGGGCGATTGCGGGGCACACCCGATTCTGGGTGAAAGTCGTAGACGGGATCCTGTCGCGCGACACATATCATGCATTTGCCATCGGCGTGTGTCTTCGAGTGGCCGCTGATTTGTACGTACAACCACGCGGATGAGTGCGCTTGGCTTAGGGGTCTGTACGAAACGGGGCCGGTGCCTGTTCCTGGCCGCCGTCCACGAGACAGGTTACCCCAAGCAATCCCGCGTTCCAGAGACAACAGCGGTGCAACAGTAGCCTCATTGTTTGTTTGGCCTCGCGGTTCCATCCGGCCGTGTGTCGGTGTCGGTGTGGTTATTTCCAGCCTGTGGCTGACTCGCGGCTAAACGATCTAGATCCGGCGTCACTCCCCGTGCCTCGCCACATGACCGCATTCGCTTCTCCTCGCTCACGATGTTCGCCCTCAACACTCACCACCAACAAACACCCGGGAAATTCCCAGTGCTTACCACACGTCTCGGTTACATGGGCCGGTGTGCGAGGAACCAGCAGAGAATTTTCCCATTGCCTGCTTGGCGGGCATGTAGCTCAGCCTATGGGGGCGACCGCTCTCCGCCAGGAGGGGATGGCTTGCTGCGCGGCCCACATTAACCAACGTCCGCCCTTGTTCCATGCGTTTTCTATTCGGGTCAGGCGCGCAAGAGCAAGATATGAGCATGGGCATGAGCATGGGCATGAGCATGGGCTGATGGCCAGAAACTTGGAGTGCGCCCATGATGCCCGCATGTCCGGGTCGTCGGGCTGCCAGCCACTTCGCCCAAAGACGTCACAAAGAACACGTCTTATTTAGAGTTGCTTGCTCATATCCGCACGGTATGCACTGTATGCACCGTTTCACGTTACATGTGCTCTGTGATCATGCATTCGAGTGACCTGGGTGTTAATCGGCGGGGCCATTGTGGACTACTTGCCAAGTGGAGCTGACTTTGCCCCGGAGGCCAGACCCCCGCCTGCGCACCTACCCAAGTAGTTACTGCGTGACGGAGAGACAGGTGCGCCGGTGGGCGCTCCTCCCTCCCGCCGTCATTTTCCATGATCGGTGGGTGAGATATGCGATTGTGCCGCGCCTGCCAATTACTGTACCGGTCCCTGCTGCCCATTCCGGTCCCAGTTTTCCCACCACCTCCGCCAATTTTGACTCCCACCCATTATCACCACCACCGGCTCTGCGACTCTCCGACTCTCCTACACTTCTACATCGCCAACTCGCCTGCCTGCTCCTGTCTCCTCCGGTGCCCTCGCCGCTCGTTCCATGGCCCTCGTCGAGGTCCCTCTTGGTGGATTGCTCCTGCTCCTCGCCTCCGGCTCCGGCTCCTGCCCCCGGGCCCCTCGATGAGCCTCCCGCGCGTCCGCTGCTGCCATGGATCTCGCTCCCTCTACCGGCGACAACCCGAACAGCCTCATCTCCAACCTCGACCGCCAAAATATCCCTTCGCCATCGTCCAGCACGCCGGCTACTAATCATGGCCAGCCCACCATCTCCCAACCAGCGTCTCATCGCCAATTCCCCCGACCGCAAGCCCAAGAAGTCATCCTTAACCTGCACCACCTGTCGCGCCCGCAAGGTCCGCTGCAACGGCGCCCGCGACATCTGCTCCAACTGTGAGCGCCTTGGCTTTCCCTGTTCCTATGACGAAGCCGATCCTTCCGCCTTGTCCGGCGCCTTGCCGCGCCGTCGCGTCCGCCAGGCCTGCTTGAGCTGCCATAGCCGCAAGGCCCGATGTTCCGGACACATTCCCTCCTGCGAGCGATGTCGCTCACAGGGCATCGAGTGTGTCTATCGGCCCAGCAAGCGAGCCCGCATCGCCGTAAGAACCGATGGTCGGAGTCCCCAAAGCCTAGATGGCGACCGGGACGATGCCCACAACGACAGCGACCCAGGACTGACCGACCCGGCCAGCTCCGCCACCCCTAACGCATATACCCATGACGTGTAGGTACAAAATTCTCGATTTGATATGAATTTCAACTAACAAACGCATCCAGCCCCTACCCCGATGAATCTTTCGATGCCCTCATAGGTCGCACCTTCGATCAATTCTTCCGTCATGTCCACCACATTCCTATGTTCTCCTTTCTTCATCGAGCGTCACTCATGGAACGTTATCACTCCGGCAAGGTCGAGAAGGCCCTCCTCCTGGCCCTCATAGGCATCACTTCGTACCTCACAGATATGGGTCCAGGGATGCGCGAATATGGTGAAAGGTGCATCGACGATGCCGAGAGCTTCATATTTGCCGAGTACAATCGCCCAACCACCATCAAGGTCCAAGCACTCGTTCTAATCATCAAGCACCGGATACTAGGGAAAAAATCCCCCAGTGCTTTCATGCTACTGAGCATCGCCTCCCGCTATGCGTCAGCTCTTCGCCTGAACCACGAAGCGCCAAATCTATGCTTCCTCGCACAGGAATCACGGCGAAGACTTATGTGGGCGCTCTACTGTATAGACTCGAGCATATCAGGGGGTTATCGTGATTACTCGCTTTGGGCCGCCGACAGGATACATGTTGGGCTGCCTTGCAACGAGCGCAACTTTGAATTCGATCTACCCCAGTCTACCGAGAGGCTTATACACAATCCCGATACCCCCCATGTCGAAGACGTCGGCAGCTTGGCGCTTCACATACGAATCCAGCATATGCGGCGAAGAATCATGGAATTTACCCGACGAGTCGTTCTCAGTCGCAACATCAAGGCCGACGAGCTTCAAGCTGGTATCTGGGGCTTACACAAAGACCTTGCTGATTTCGCCTCCCATCTCCCGACATCCTTCCAGTTCTCCGAGAGCTCCTTGAGATTACGCGCCTACTCCCCTCGAATATGCATCTTTGTCATGATTCATGTCTGGTGGCGACAATGCCACTGCGATTTATATCGTCTGGCCCTTGTAGGGATGCGCGAAGCCCTACCTCGTTCCGCCATTGTCAATCTCGACGAAGCCTTTGTAAATCATTGTCAACAACAATGCGTTGAGCATTCTCTTGCCATGGCCAATATCTTTGCGGCAATGCAAAAGCTCAACGCAAAACCAGTGGCAGATTTGGACTTGGCGGTATGCGCATATCAATGTGCCAGAGTGCTGACGTATGCATATCACACCAATGGGCCCAAATATGATTTAACTGGCGATTCTGTTGTGGAACGCGCGAAGGTCTGCCTGTATACCATCAAGGAGTGTTGCGTGGGAAAGACGGCCGACGGTATTAAGACCGACTTAGAAAAGCTAATCTCTCACGGAATCAAGACGACACCGTCGACAGACCGGCAAATATCAATGGATAACGGGTTCTCTCGACAGTCTCTCCTCAAATCCGTCTCGATGCCGGGTATTCACGAGTTAAACGAATCGTCACAATTTGGCTCCATGGGCCATATGTCCTTGGGACCCATGACCGATTCGACATTCCCTCCCTCCCTCGTCGCCGATCCGTGGGCGCCCGAAAGTCAAGTGTCTCCAGACCTAGTACAACCACCTGCCGATGTTCAGGTGACCAGAAAGCCCACCAATACGGCGATGCCTGAAATTGTCTCTCGTCCAGAGTTTGGCGTCTCGGAACTGAACAATGCGTATGAAGGCGGATTGGAAGGCCTGGGTCTGGAAAACAGCGTGGATTACGGGATGGGGCTGGACCAGAACTTGTGGATACCAAGTAACGACTGGTTGGGAGTGGAGTCTCTTAACGGGGGCGTGGGGGCTTGAGATGAACCGAACCGATAGCAAGAGGAGGAATAGCAACACGAGGAGAGGTTCAGAGCCATGCACGCTTTACACAGACCGACAGAGCTTCGGCCAGACGAACGAAGTGCACGAAGACGATACCAAACTTTGGGCACCAAGCGACCTACCTGATGCAAGAAAATTAAAGCACTGATTCCAGAGAGGTGGAAAGCAACCTTGTAAACAGCAGTCGAACTTCAATCCAACCCACGGGCGAAACCCCTTTGATCGAGGAATCAGTTCCAATTTCTCGCGATGGGGAATTGGAGACGCGAGGGGCTGGCGGGTTGAGCCAGGCTCGAGGTGAGACACCCAGCAAGTCAGCCACGCGGCTCACGGGAAGCCTCAACAACCTCATCAGCAAAATATGGATTTGGTAAACGAAAGGCAGTGGTGGCAAATTTAAGCCAGAGAGTCAAAACCTGGAGATATGAGGGGACACATAGTGAAGGAATGAGGGAGAACGGGGTGTAACATGGGCCACGAGGGGGTGACGGTGCCAGCGTGAGGGGAACCACGACGGTCCAAGCAGAGTCGGCCTGATCATGCCTGGCACGATACCTAATAATGCGATACGACATGACACGACCGTCTAGAAGCGTATTTATGTACATGCATGTGTAGCAAAGCAAATAAGAATCAATTAAGCAGACATATCAGCAATCTATCCGCCCACCAGTTCCAGCAGGAGTGCCAATCATATCATCAGTGCGACGAGGTGTCAAGTATACCTCGCCTCGCAGTTTCTTTTTAGTTCATCGATTGTACGTGGGAAATTCGTCAAGGTAACCCCGATGCGCCGACCGAGGGGGAGAGACCAAGTAAAAACGACACGAAAAACGAGATGAGACAAGGTCTCAATCAACCTTGCCAGTTCCATACCACAACTCCCAAACAATTGTAAGTCGGGCTCATGACCAAACAAAAGCAATAGTTGCCACAATGAACGTTAGCAGGTAGGTAGCCGCACCTTGCCACCTGGCTCGGATCCATCTACATCTTGACACGGAACAGGTATCGAAGCTTGACCTGGGCGATATCGTACACAATGAACTCATTGTAGTAGAGACCAGCGCCCGGGACATTCGTTTCTCCCGGCTTGATGGTGGTGTCGGGCTGTAATAGGTCAGTGTCAGTTGGTTTATTAAAGTTGTCGTTGGGGGGAAAGGGCTAGATCTTACCATCTTGATGCCCTTGAGGCTGTCATGCGCAATGCTAGCATCGACCCACTTGCTAGGGCCGATGCGACCTTGACCCCAGGTGCTGTACATGCCGTTTTTCTTGGCGGACTCCCCTGCGGTGTAGCTGGAGCCCGTAAGTTTCTGCATGGGATCACCCAACTCGGCCTCGCAGAGCAGCAGCAGGGCCTCGCCTCCAGAAATGTACGACGCGCAGTAACCAGCCGACTTGGACGACATATCAGCGAGGTAGATGCCCTTGCCGAACATGTATCCTGATACTGGAGCTTCTGGGGGCGCAATTCGTAGACCCTGGCTGAGGATACCACCGAAGTTGGTGCATCGGGAGCCGTGCCAGAGGAGACGGCGGTCCGATTCGATCTTGGTATAAGGAGACTCATCGAAACGCTTCGTCTCGCCTTGTCGCTCAATTCGGAAGATATCTTGGACCTGGTAACTCACGTTGTGAGTGGAGCCGCGGGATTCGTTGAGGTAGCTAGCGAGATGGGTGAACTCGTTGCTCTCGTGCTCCAGAGGAGTCATCTCCTCCAGGCCAAGACCCTGGAATTGGCGGTCGAGAGCATGTACAGTATCCCTCGTCTTGCGGTCAATCTTCATGATATCGGCGGCGTCCCTCATATCTGACAAGCTCTCCAGAAGCTCTATTTCCTTCTTGAGCATGGCATCGGTTCGGATGACGGGTGGGCGACTCCGGCCAAATGCATGGGGAATGAAGGAGTAGTACTGGTTGGAAAGTATCTCAGTAGCGTCGAGCATGGTTGTCTTATACTGGCTCGCGGCTAGGCTGGGATCATCCATGAGGGCAGCCAGGTCCTTGAGCTGCTGGAACCCAAGAGTAATGGTTTTCTTGCTCAGTTTGCCCAGGGGAAGCTTGTTGGCGTCATAGTTGAGGGAAGTCATGGTGGCCTGGAAGTATTGCTGGTTAAAAATGAGCTCCATCAACTCCTTGACAGGTTTCTCGAGGGTGCATTCAGGAGGAGCGATAGGCTCCTCTTCAGCGCCATCCTCTTTCTTCACAGGCTTGACGTCGTCCTCATCATCTTCATCTTCAGAGTCGGGGTTGTAGCTGCGCTCCACAAAGACATACTTTCCAGGCTTGGGATCGCCACCACGCTTATCCCAAGGCATACCAGACTTGTCTTTGAACTTCTTTTCAAAGTTCTTGATGGCATCGGCCAGACTACCGGTGCCCAAGACAACACCTGTGCCAGGCTCACCGACGCGACCCCATCGAGTCCAAGCCTTGAACGTCTTGGACTTGGGCTCCTCCAAAACCTTTTGAATCAGTTAGTCGATGCATTTCCACGGCTCAAGACGAAGACAGGGCCACTGACCTGAATGCGATAAAATTTGTTGTTATTGTTAGAGGAGTTAGACTGGTTCAGAGAGGCGTCGTAGATGAGGCCAGAATCCGGGTCGACATAGACTTGGTACGTAGGAAGCGTACAGTGTTCGTCAAGGGGAATTGTGATGCCCTTCTTCTTGATGAACTGGCCTTCAGCCACCACCTTTTCTTCCTCGAGTTCTTCTTCGGATTCATCCTTGACCACTGCCTTTGCCTTGGAAGCCTTTGTAGCCTTGGTGACTTTGGCAGCCTTGGGCGCAGCAGCTTTAGCAGTCTTAGCTTTCTTGGGCTTGGGTTTGGGCTGCTCCTCTTCTTCTTCTTCTTCCTCTTCTTCCTCCTCGGCCTTCTTAGCCTTCGCCGCAGTGGCTCTGGAGGATCTGGCTTTTTTGGCCTTGGGCTGGGCTTCTTCCTCTTCCTCTTCCTCCTCCTCATCGTCGGCCTTGGCAGCGACGGCGGACCTCTTCTTGGGGATTCCATTAGTGGGAGCCTTTGACTTGGTGCCATTCGCCTGCTTGGCTCCCCAGGCGTAACCATCGACGCTGAGCTTCTTCATCTCCGAGTCAACATCGAGAATCCACTGCGGGTTTACCAGGGGAAGATCCTTGGCCTTTGCCGCGGAGATCTTTGTGGTTCCGTCGTTGAAGTCATCCTCGGTGCAGACGACGTGCGTCGTGGCCTTGGTGACGCTCCTGGTGACGGTACCACCGTGGTTCCGGATGATGGCCTCAATAGAGCTGTGGTTGTGGGAAATGGCGTCAAACTTGCCGCTGAGGGCGATGGCGCAGCCGTCAAAGGGCGGATCTGCGGGGGGCGCCGCTGCGGCTCTTCGCCTGGGAGGCATTTTGGGGGAAGATGACGGGGTGAAGGGGTAGCAGGAAGCAGGAGAAAGTGTGAGATGGAAGGGTCAAGTTGAGTGCGAGAGTGAGGTGAGGCGAGGTGAGATGACCTGAGGCGGGAGCTGGGAGCTGCTTGTTTGTTGATGTGTGTTAGTGAACAGTGGGGATTAAATTAGGGGGCGTTTGCAGCTGGGACTGCGCCAGGTAAACTAACAACAGCAGCCCGGCACAGGGCAATTTGGCGAGATGGGCGACGGGCGACCAACAGGTTGGGGGACCAAAAGCAGTAATCGCCGACGAGAAGAAGACACGACAGCGTCAATTGGCAACGGGCGGAGGCAGTAAGACGCGAATTTGCGGGTGAGATGTGGTGATGCGGTGATGATGAGGAGAACAAGGGGGAAGGGATGTGGTTTGGGCAGGAGGGAAAAAGAAGGCTGCCGCCTCCCGTTTTATCATTGAGCAGCCCGGTGCCAGCGGATGCGCTCACAGTACCATCAGCTGAAGGCATCCCCCGCTCCTTCCCTACCACCGTCGCACCTGGGCGCACGACCCTGGCTCCAGCGCTGGCCGGGCCCCAGCTTGCGCGAGCTCTCCAGGCACCAGCGGGGCCCGGCGCGCGCCAGAGGGCAGGTTGCGGGCCCGGAGCAGGCACGACCGTGGCGCGACATCACGTGGCGGGGGGACTGCCCCAGCAAGCTTCGTCTTGGATGCGATCGGCGCGAGACAGCAGAGGGGCCGCCAACCACTGATGGGGCCCTGCTGCCTGCTGTTCAGAGTCATTGACCATGATGGACCCCGATTGACCATGATGCGTCGCATGTCGGGTTGGGCAGGAGATTGCGCGTGCCGACGATGCAGATGGATGCGCAGGGATGGCCCCGACTGACCGACTTCGACTTGCCAGTCAATGGCACGGATGGATGCTTGCACGTCGCAAGGAGAACCGACAGCTAAGAGCCAGCCGCTAATAATCAACAACACCAAACTAAATGTGCGTTGACACACGACTTCCATATATATCATCCCATTGACTGCCCTTCTCTTGGCTCCGGCTCATAAGGTATCCGGGTTCTCTAAACTCATTGAGGTCGGAGTCGCTGGCATCTAGCTTTTTCAGCGAGGCATCAAGGTCCGGCGTCTTGTCCACAAGGGACTGGCTCCCTCACCATGAAAATTCCTGCAATTGAGTACGCCCTTGGCAAGCAGGCGCAAAGCAAGAACCTCTGCGGTGCAGTCTATAAAACTCACTCGTCTCAGCCTTTTGTAGAGAGCTTGCTTGTGCAGGATACATCATCACAGCATCGCATCTTCCCATCCTCCCATCACATCTTCGCAACCGCATCCTCCCTGGACGTGGTAGACACCCACTCCACTCATCCTATCACGTAAATCAACCCTTCAGTGTCGCTAAGATGAAGAGCGGCCTCGTCATCTCCCTTGCGAGCGCGCTGGTCCTCGCGATACCGGCGCCCCCCTCTCACGATATCAACCTCGACGAGCGCATCCGCTTTGGCTGGTGTCGCGAGACGAACGTGACCAGCACGTGTAACGAGCGATTCTTAGACCACGCTACATGCTGTGAGTTTTACTTGTTCTCCTGCCAGACACAAAGTGCTAACGGGGGTTGGAACGCAGACAACTTTGAAGTCCTCGACAACTACTTGAACGACAATATCGAGACCGTCACCACCACCGGCGGACGGTGTGTGATCTGGGAGTACGTGCCACCCCCTCGTTCCATCCCTCTTTATCATGCTCACAAGTTTCACAGGAAGAACGGGTGCCACGGAGACCACACAGGCATGATTGTCGGCACCGACATCGCCGTCGACAACGTGTGCCCCGGATACACCTGGTCAATCCACGGCTCATCGGTCAAGTGCTGCGGCGGAGATTCCAATGCGGAGTGGTGCGCAGACCCAGGAGAGAAGCCCAAGTGTACGGATTGAACGGATTAGTTGGCAAGCAACGGGTACTGGCTCAGTCCTTTGGCTGAACCTGCTTCTGTAAAGAGTTCTGGCATTGAGCCTTGGACCCGAGGCGACCCTTTCTTCCTCATATTCTTATTCTCTGCGTGTTTCCTTGTTTCTTTTTTTTGTTACGATATCCCAAAGCATTCAATATGGACTCAAAACTTGGTTAGAGGATTAGGAAGATAGCACACCCAGCTCTAGGACCTCAGCCAAGTCAAGAAGAAATATACCCTCATGTTTTCCAATGGGACTGTATTTCGGGACACTCTCTTGGAGAAATATCCCTTCCGTAACATGTATGCCAGGTGTTGATGTCCCATCAGCATCAGAATTATATGAGAATGATGCAATGTTTCGTTTCGTTGTCACATAACTCGTCATAGTGTATATGCGCCGTACAATGACAGTAGAAGCTACAGCGTATAAGACCTTATCCATCAGCTCGAACTACCAGTACCCTCTTGCCAGACCTCTCGTGTGACTGCCGTCGAACTTTCGTCATATGAGTTCATCAATATCTCCACATCTCCTTAAATGTTTCCTCCCACTCCACCAAAATCCCCTCTAGGTCTTTGGTAATGCTCTCTTACAGTCGCAACCAGCAGCAACTACATGTTGCCGCTGACGAGGACGTTTATCCCCTCCGCATCGAGGAGGGTCACGACCATCTGCTGCGAAAACGGATCTGCCATGTTCGGACCTGCCGCACAATCCAGTCAGCCACAGGGGCGATCATTGGTCGTCATCGGAGTTGTCGTCACCATCATCTTGGTCTTCATCTGAGCCTGCACAGGAGAGATACAAGGTTAGCACTTCGGGGGGTGCCCTTATCACAAATCAAGGGCATATAGGTCCCAATCACCATCGTCTTCATCTGAATTGTTTCCGTCGCCTTCGTCGTGCGCGTAAGAAACCTCCACTCTTGGGATCATCTCCCCCACAAAGTGCTTCCAGTCGGTGCCAGTATATTTCATTATCGAAGTCCTGTCCCTAAATGAGACCTTCGACTTAGACGGACGTGTGCGCCATTGCTGTTGGAGATTGCCCGCCATGATGTGATGCAAATCCAGCCCCGGAATATCTCTGAGCCTCTCGAGAAACTTGGCCCAGAAGCTGACCTTTGGTGGAGAACCGCTGTGGTTATCTGGCAGCGACCGCTGAAGTGTCAATTTCCAGAGCTCAAGTCTCTTGAGCGTAGGTGCAAGCTTTCTGATGACGTCGAGGGCCCAGGAGGCTTCGACATTCATGAGTCCCAGGTTAAGTTCCTCCAAATGAACAAAGGCCGGGGCTAGGATTGCAGGCATACTGGCTGTGTCCATGGCCGCGGGCAAGGGAGGTGTAGCGGCGGTGTTCCCTGCCAACCATCTGAGCAGCCCGCCGACGCCGCCATCCTCACTGTGTACCTCGTTGATCCGAAGATGTCGAACATGTGTCGCATTCAAAAGAAACTTGCGCAACATGTAGTCCGACGCCGTGGGTGGGTTAGGTCTCACAACTCCGAACCCAGCAGCCCTCCAAGTCAAATCGACATCGAGATGCAGCTTCTCGAGGCTCTGGAGCACCGGCAGGACAGAGGATTCCATGTAGGGGGTAATGTTGAAGGCGAAGCTTTTTAGCTGGTTGGCCCTCCGCGACATGACCTCGATGCCCTTGGGTCTCGCCTCAGCTTGGCCCAGCGCCATGAGGACGGCGGAGAGGACCTGGCTGCTGAAGTGAGGGGAGAAATCCGTGTTCCACGTGTTGAATCCGTCCTGCGTAATTCGAACACCTGTCTCGGCGCTGGCCGTTGTTGAGCCGTAGCTAGTCCAGGGCTTGAACGGCCCGTCGCGGGTACGCTTGGTCGAGTTGAAGTCGCGAATAACCACATCCTCGAGGTTCGTGAGGTGGCGGAAGGCCTCGGCGAGCATGTCGCGGTGGTAGCCGGTACTCCAGAGGGTAAACATTCCCGCATGGCGAAACAGCAGTTTCGTGTCGCGCTCTACATCGCCGCGGCCCTGTAGAACTGCAGGATAGCGATCGAGGCCAAAATGTACCATGCGCAGGTAAACACCGAGTCGGCTTTTGGAGATGTCGATGAGGGCCTGGAGGCTGTCATCCGAGAGCATAAACTGCTTGCGGGTGAAGAACTCTTTGATAAATGTGGTGTCGAGGGACTGCTCGATAGAGCGACATGTCAGGCGGATCTTGCCCAGTTCGGGTGTGGTGAGGAAGGAGGTGATGCGCAGGAGCACCTCAAGCGGGACCTTTTGGAAGGGACAGCTCGGTATAGGAGCCGCTGGCGTGCTGGCATCGTCCATTGCGGTGTCTACGTCGGCCATTGCTGTGAAGTTGGTTGAAGTGCTGGCTGTGGTGTTGTGTGATGTTGTGTGGTGCTGTTGTTGGTTGTATCATCAACTGTGGCGTCGCTGCGCCTGGCTGGAGAGACTGAGAGTGGCGAGAGGAATTGACAAAGAGAGAGGCAGTAGGGGAGATAATCAGAGTCGTCGCTGGGAAATGATAAATGATGATGGAGTCAGTGGCTTCGTATATTTATGCCTCGTCCCGTCGCCTGTCGCCTGTGTGATGATCAGTCGCTCTCTCGCTCATCAACCCACTCACTATGTGCGGTAAGATTCACGGTCGGTCTGCGGCGGGCAGGCAGCAAGGCCAGGCAGTCGAGCCCACTCGTCGATTATCGTCGGTCGTTTCCAGCACCCGAGAAACGCGACTGGGGCGACTGG